>OMLC01055524.1:0-13556 GCA_900302585.1 Regalecus glesne
CGCTAGACTAAAATCTAAGCCATGGCAGCCCCAACTCATAAGACTTGAAGGATCTGTTACTAATATTTTGGTGTCGGATGCCACAGGACACCATCATGGATCTCGTACAGCCCACATCTAGGTGGGTCGACGCAGTTTTGGTGGCACATGGGAGGAGCAAGATCATATCAGGCAGGTGGTCATAATGCTTTCACTCATCAGTGTGCGTGTACCAAGAATGTGGGGCACATTAAAATGCAACGTTTCCTTGAGACCATTTGCATCTAATTTGGCACATTTTTTGCTAAAGAATCACACACTGCTACATTCTATTGGTGCCCACTTCATTGATATTCTACGGCTGTTTAGGATTAAATGGCCACTGCTTGATAGACTGATGCTAAATATAATGTCAATCAAACATTCTAGACACTACCACCAACAGGCAGAAAAGGTATTAGGTATGTTTTATTCATATAGCTTTAGATTTTTCATTTTCATTTGATTTCCCACAAAATAATAAAACAGAAATAGCTGCAGAGAAAGGTCTCTTACAGCTCATGTCTTGATGCATGCTCAATAATCCAGGTATGGAAATCACAAAAAAACAAACATTTGCATAACATATAAGTTCATGTGCAAGGTTCCAATCCTTTGTGAATGGTGCTCATCGCCACTGAATGTGCAGTTGATCACCCAACTTGATTATGAACCCAGCCTATTGTTGTGTGGTATCAATGTACTGTTTATAAGGGGGGAGTGTTTGTTTTCAGCTAAGACTGAAGAAGTTACCTGGTGAGTGAAGAAACGTTTCCAAATAAACTTCTGATACAATTGAACTGATTCACCTCTTTTTTGTGAAGAATGTTTTATGTTTTGCTAGCCAGCTCACTCGCATACTTAAACCCCAGCTGGTATACATTACATCAAGTGACACATAGCTCACTGTTATAAAATAACTTACAGCTTTTAAGAAGTCAGGCATGGCAGGATTTAGAATAATAGCTTTTCACTGCATATAACTGAAGTTATAAAGATAATGCTCAATAGAAATAATGATTATTATTTTACCACAAAGTAAATTTTCAAGGGGTCTATAAAAATCTCACAATGTCAAATGACTCTTGGGTTTGATGTCAAATGAGAAATTATTTCACTGCTTCTGTTGATAGAGGGGGCACAGTATCTGCTGGGGGCACCTACGCAAGCATGATGTGTGAAAACAGCCAATTAATACTAAATTTGTTGAGGCCATTTGTAGTCAATGAACATACACGCGACAAGGGTGGTTGTCAAGGTAACAAGCGCACCGCTTGTCAACATACCTTTTAATCATATAATATGGATGCATATTATCAGAGGAAAATCAAATAGATAAGAAACTGATGATGAAATAATTATCTCAGAAAACAAATGTCATTAAAAAAAAGGGAATTTAAGAAGTTGTGGTATCAGGCTGATATTATTCACATAGATTACACCTGCCTATGCCCCTGAGTAGGTCAATAGGAAAAATAACTGGAGTTGGTCCCCAAGCCCTGGAACTGCACCACTCCTGCCTGTGCTGAGTGACTCTCCACTCTCATGGACCACCTGGTTGGATGGTTTTGAGACCTATCTTGACACTTTGAACTTTTCCAGTATGACCAATAAGCAGGAGATAGGATCGCTCTGCCATTGCCAAGCAAGAGAGGGACAAGCCATTTGAAGAACCGTTTTCCCAGCTGCCTCTTACACAAAGATGGCCCAACAACTTCATAACTATTCTGCTGGTAAATAACAGGTTATACAACGCCAATACTACCTGGGGAAAAGGGTTCAGCTGTCTGATGAGTCAGTCAGTGGATACATGTCTAATCTAAGGTACCTAGCAGGCCATAACAGTTACAGCAAGCTACGTGATGAAATGGTCATAGACCAGCACATTTATGGGATGTTGTGTGGCAAGACAAGCGAGTAACTGCTTTTGCAATCAGAACATTTGTCACTTGCAGAAAACGTTAAAGGATGCTCCTGGTCAAGTCAGCACTAGAATTACATTACAGGTATTTAGCAGACGCTCTTATCCAGAGCGACAAACAAAGTGAGCAGTTAAGGGTTCAGTATCTTGCTCAATGACACCTCGACATGCTATGTGCAGGACCAGGGATCGATACTATAACCATATGATTGCCAAACGACCGCTCTACCCACTGAGCTATGCCGCCCCTCCCAAAATGCGCCTCCATGTTGACAATTAAGTAACCTGCTGAACACACAGTAGCTGCCAGCTGTCTCAATTATATTGAAACATCGTTGTACTGTAATATCCTAGGAAGAATTCGTAGATTATCTGTCCAGAAGCATCACCATACCATCATTATGTTTCAATCCTTTGTCTTGTTTAAGAAAAAAACTGTTTACTACTGCACCAGGTCTTATATGATATTAGAGAAATTCCCCAAAAATATTTTTCATTTTATAATGATGTTATTCTGTTTCTAAAAGATAATGCCTATTTTCTAGTTTTATCAAGTCATCCTACACTTGTGGATGCGCACAAACAACAGATGTTCATTGAATCAATTTGGAGCAAGACAAAGCAGTACATAGGTAATTTTTTGGTCGCCAAACTGAAATGAGCAAATAGCACAAGGGTTTCCAAATTATTTAAAAAATGCCTGGTTAGTACTGACTCTCAAGTCAAAATCAGTCAAGTTTCCAATTAGGAGTTGTAAAGGCTGGGTTAATAATGACTGCCATTGCTGCTGAACCCTCATGGGGTATCGATGGAAGCTATAAACCCCATTGTGATGACCCGTGAAAAACAGAAAACAAGCCGAAGAAGATGATCATTGGCTCTTAGTCAAACTGAAACCTCTCCACTTAAAAGGAAAAATCAACCAATCAATCTGTTTCAATAATTCCAGAAATCACAAATGTTTGCTGTGCTGTAAATGGCATTTCATGGCCAAAAAAAAAGTAAAATCCTTTCAAAGGTTTTTGCGAGCCAACTTTTAGCGAAAACCTAAGACCTTCACCCCGAAATTCACACAGTCCATCACCTCTAACATCAAAGTCTGGCTTCTGCCTTGAGGGGGCCTGGCCATCTTTTTAACTGCCAAACATATTTCATCCAAGTCTGAGACTATCATTGTGAAAATCACTGACCTTTTTGCCACGGCTGTTTTGATTATCCATCAAAAGTGAGCACCCTTAAAACATGCCCTCAAAAACAGATGCACCTATTAAGTGTGGGCAGTGCGTCGGGGCTGATGTAATCTGACTGACAGATAGAGTATTCCCCCGATATCCATCTTCTGTCAAGTATTATTCATATTTAAAAGACTATTAAAGCCTTAATGAAGTGTTCAGTGATGGCTGATTGAACGCACATAGGCAAATGGAGTGATTATTATTCAGTTTGCCTTGCTACATTTACACAATACCCTTCATAAACACCTGATGCAGCACTGTTATTTATTTATTTGTTTAAATTAAATGCCTCCCAAAAGAAATTATATGAAAATAGATGCTGCCTGCTCTCATTTCCATAATCTAATGCTATGTTTATCAGCTACTGTGCCACGATTTGAATAAGAATTAGTCTTGATAAAGATTTAGGGAGTGAGTGTGGAAGACTGTCTCCCCAAGGTTTCTCTGAGCCTCACCAGACACACGGTCCGAGCAGCATGCTCTTCCTTGCCATGGAAGCAAGGGTAGTTTTTGCGTGTGGAAGTGATAGAAAATAAATTATGGCCTGAAATACATCTTGCTTTATCAGTCATTCCCTGTGTGTCTGTCTCGCTTTTGCTTTCCCACAATTGTGCACACACCTGCAAATGCACACACCCACAATATTAAAGTACATGCTCACTCTCACACATCCAAAAAAAGACCAAGTTGGTAACTCAGTAATTGGATAGTTACACACAGCTTGTTAAAAGTTTTTGGGATTAGAGATGTATGTATGTATGTATGTGTGTGTGAGAGAGAGTGAGACTGAGAGAGAGAGAGAGTGAGTGAGAGTGAGAGAGATCACCCCAAAGGTATGGCAACGGTGTGACAACCAACCAATGTAAATATAATTTAAAAATGTTAATTTCTCCTATTTCAAACCCATTGTTCTATTGTATCTTGCCTGCCTTTCCATTGGTAGCCCTCCGAGAGCCACTGGGTGAACTACATACTGAACCACAGATGATGCTCGACATAATGTAAAAGTTTCGAAGGGGATGGAGCAGGATGGGGTGTCTCTACATAATACCAATGAGATAACACAGGGGAACAATGGGAGATAAACCCCAACAGAGTCGCCCGATGTTGAGCCCATCTCCAGCTGACAAGAGAAGGCATCAAGGAACTATTTAGGCCAAATTCTAATAATGCACCCTAGCCATGATACAATGAGCTCTATTTTTGTTCTGGCATAGACCCAGTGGAGGTACAAATGCGGAATGATTGGCAGTTTCCTTGAGCGCAAGGGGATTTTTTCCCCCACCTGCATCCGTTTGGCAATTTCAGATCTCAACAGGAATCCGCCTGTGCCGAGATGGGTGGTTTGATGCAGATGGGGTGTACTAATGCAGATCCACTGGCATAGTACTAGCTGGTGTCCATTTCATCTTGAAATTGTGCCTCTGCCTCCACCAACTCAGTTCACTGGCTCAAATCATCTCTAAACACATGCAACAAGCTATTTTCAAGCAGCAATCTACGGATCTTAGTCTGTTTTTCGCCCCGCTGAAGGAAAATATTAAACCAACAACAACCAATTCAATCAAAGAAATAACAGCATGTGGCTGTTGAATTTGACATGAATCATACAATCATCCATCAACAGTCATCCATACGGATGGATCCACAATTAGATATTGTCTATATTCAAGTCTGAAATCTGGTCAGGACTGTCATAGGTCACAAGACTCCTGGAGAATTCCTGTGGGATGGAGATCAATTCTACTATCAAATCCTGGAATAAGGAAAATTGAGTCATGGGAAGAAGATGAGAAAATTCACTCCCATGTCAGATTCTTGGCTAAACTACTGTATCCATCATCAATCTCTGTTGACTTATGCACAACATGACAACGCTGAAGCCAGTTTCAGAGTTATATGAGCCAAGCTGTTGAATGATGATCTTACATGCTGGTTAAAATGTAGGCTACATTTTGTTTTGTTATAATCCATAGTGGAGGGCTGCAGTAGCTCAGGGGTAAAGCGCCCACTTTGGAGATCAAGTCCAACATGGCCGTGTGGTACAATTTCCGTTAAGGGGTTGACAATGGATGGATACATAATCTATGGGTTTGCAGAGGTGCACCATTTGTAGAAGCAAACCGGGCAAACGCCCCTCCCCCCAAAAAAAACTAATTAAAAAAATAAATAAATAAATAAAAGGGCTTCTTCAGCGCCACCCCAGAGTCTTGGATTTGCCACTGTAAGGATGGACTATGTAATTGATAGATTTCATTCATCCCAGCTAATCAATGCAGATGCTTCTAATGGGGCTTCCCTCTTCATCAACCAGAATGACAACACGTCACTCCATGGTGTATTTAACAGGTATGAGAGGAGCTGATGTGACTGGCGTAGCAAGGCCCTTTGAGTGGTCTCTGGACTAGAAAAGAGATATGTAAAAATGAGTCCATTAACCATTGGCTAAGTTGAAGCCTACCCGTTTTTGTTTCTACCCTGATGCAGCTTTTTAAAATCCTGCAGCACTACACTGGCCACCAAATAGCCAAAGTTATTGTAAAATGTGGGAGGAGGGCTAAGAATTTCCCAGCATGATCTCTGACAATGTGTTTATGGATATAAACTATGTCAACTGTGTTCCAAGTTCCACAATATTTAGAACAAGGTTTCAAGCTGTATAGTAAATGTTATGAAGAATTCAGTTTACACCATGAATGAGTTTATGCGCACATATCCTCACTTGTACAGGGTTGATGGTGTGTTGAGCAGTTTTTTTGGGAGGGTGCATTCTGGGGTCAAGCAGTATATGGAGCTCAGGGACTCGTACAGAAGCACGATTATCACACTGCCTGAATTTTTGCCACTGCAAACTGCTAGCTTGCTGCAGCATATTTGACCTGCCCATAGGCGCGTGCATTCACACTTGTGCCCAGTTTTCATGAATACAAATTCCTTAGTGCTTTTGTTTTACATCATCTCACGGTGTTTTATTTGCTCTCACCATAATTTCTCCCATTGAACCTCATTGTGGCACAATATATTATTGTTGGAGACTCTTGTATTTAGTGAAGGGAAAAGCACATAAATTAGGATGTATGCAGAAGGTTTCAGCATCACCTAGCTTCAAAAGCACATGTCGTCAGATACAATATTGCAGAGGTTGAGTGATTCACTGTAAACTAATCTTCGCAGTGGCCTTGTCCAATGTCTCCGAGGTATAGCATTCAGAGATGTTATTCAGGAGTTCAAGAGACCATCATTTCCAGGGGTCAGAGCCTCGCCAGCCTTTTGTCAAGGCTATTAAAAATAAATTCAAATTAGGCCTCTCAACGTCAAAGATAGCGTTTGATGACTAACTATATTTTCATGAATTTCTCACCCCTCACTCGCTGTGATTGTGAATGATGTTTTTTTTATTGGTGGTTGTGACCTAGCTGCTGTTGAAAGGCAACCCTTTTAAGGAATCTCATTAAAAAGGGAGAAAGTTAGTGTCGAACTCAGGGAGAGAAATAATGATTTGTCAAACTAGGAACAGAAAAATAAGAGATCATTTTTTATTATTTATTGCTCTTCACTCCGCAACAGCAAAGTTTGATCTATGTTATTCCTGCTAACACAATTATATCCTTTGGTACTTGGTATACTATGTCTTAATGCATGCTCAGTAATCCAGGGAATTACAAAAGGAGGTGAATAGGTTCAAGTGGAACTCAGAAGTTTATTAAAAAAACATGCTTCATCACTCAAACAGGTCACATCTTCAGTTTGAGAACATTGCAAGCATTCCCTCCCCTTTATAAACAGTGCATTGATGCCACACCCCAATTGGGTGGGGTCATATGCAAGCTGGATCATTAACTGCACAGTCAGTGGCAATGAGCACCATTCAAAAAAGATTGGGGAATACGTGCAATCACAGCATTGTAAGATACAGACAGTTATACTCTCAGGCCACCACCCTAATTCAACGATGGTCAATCCCTCCTTACATAAACAGCCTTTTTCACCCCCCTTTAAACCAGTGTTCATCCTTATCAAGGATATGAATATATTCATCATTGAATGAGTGACCACTAGGCTGTAGATGGGCGTAGAGCACAGAGGGTCTGTTTGGTCTCCCTGATGTATAAGTCACCGCAATGTCTTGGTGCAAGCTCAATAATCCAGGTACGGGAATCACAAAAAGAGGTGAATCAATTCAACTGGGTGTGAAGTTTATTCAGAAATGTTTCGTTCCTGGAATGGCTTAGGGCTAGAACCCAGGATCTTCTGGCTGTGAAGCAACAGTGCTAACCACTGGGCCACCATTCTGGCAATCATAAACTGTCAGTTATTTCATGGAGTTTTGATCTCTATTTTTGACTATTGTGTTACTGCAATTGTTTCCTCTTTAGTCGCAAAATCCACAGGCCTGGAAATTCCCATGAAAGAGAAGAAAATCAGCGATGTCAAACCAGAGAGGAAGTGCATCAGAGCACACAATCACAGCGGAGACGCCAGAGCCATTCAGTGACTCTGATGCTCTCTCAATTGGTTGGCGGTTAGAGGTCAAGTGTGAAATTATCAACATTTGCATTGCAGGTGTTGGAAAGCCTGACACCAGCAGGTGGTCCCATCAGGTTGCTGTGCTCTAGTGTTGCTTGTAGCAAGTCATGTGTAAAAGTGGAGAGGAGCACTTAGAGTTGTCTGTGCTTGATTAATAAGGACACAGAGAGGCAAATATGTGCACACAGTCACTGGGTAATGAGCTGCAAATGTGATTAGGTCTTTATGCTGCACCTGCCTCCAATTGAGCATAGCGCTTATCATAACCTTGTGCAAAACGTGTATATACACACCTTCCCTGATAAACATCGAAGGGCCTGTGTGTGTGTGTGTGTGTGTGTGTGTGTGTGTGTGTGTGTGTGTGTGTGTGTGTGTGTGTGTGTGTGTGTGAGCACGCTCGGGGTATTTTGAAAACTTTTAAAACTGGTGACAAGTGAATCCTCGATTGGATTATCGCAGTGGCTCAGGACATCTGTCTTGTTTTTGGTACATACATATATTTCCTTCATGTCAATACGTTCTTGGGATTCATTTATAAAATACTCCAAAAAAATCGAATAGATTGGTGCAGCATAGTTTAACGATAATCTAACATCTGTAACTTCTGTTGGCATCATGCCATATAGGTATATAAGGGGTTGAAATCCATTAAAACGTCAATTAAATGTTGACCAACGTCTGTAGTGGGAGTAAAGGTGCCTTTGGAGCTCACACTGTGAAGCAATAGGTCTGCTCCTAAACTGACTCTGACACGCAGATGTTGCTTATACCCGCTTTGGCAACCGCAACAGTGTACATGAGCGAGAGAGCACGTGTTGAGATTACCATTACAATGACACATCAACGATAACATGTCAGACACGCTTCAACATTCACTTGTTTAATGTAAAGTTAATGATAGCTTCAGCAGGCAGCAGTTCAGTTATTGTATCAAGTTATTGTACCTGTCTGCCAGGGTTTCACATTCGCAAGGTAACAAGTGACTACCCTCATTGTCTGAATCACAATCTAACCATTATTCCTACCACAATTAGTGGCGAAATATAGAGTGGAGCAACTGATAATTTACACATCAAACTTCTGTTATCAAAAGTGTGATGACATATCATCTAAGGCATAGGTCTCCAAAATTGCCTACTAATAATATAAGGTGTCTAATTCCAATTAATATTTCACCTGGTGGTAGCTGTAACGTTCCACCTACTACTATTCACTGTCTAACAAAGCCTTGCTAATACATGATTGGATTCTTGAAAATGGTCTTGCTATGATAAGTTTATTTGAAAAATGGCTGAAACCAAATGTTGTATCAATGGTCTGTTCTGTTTATGACCGCAAAGAGCTAATATCCAGTCGACATGTTGGTCCATCCACTGTGACTACACTTGGCCAGCAGCTGCCAAAAGTCTAGACTCCTTTTACTGCAGTGACTGACTGTCGAAGATTTAATGAGTGACTTAAAGGTGGCCTTTTCCGGTCACCTTGATTCAGTTGCACCTCTCACTACCAGACCCCCAAAAAAATCCAAGGGGCCTATGCCGCGGTTTAATGATGAGACACGTGGTATTAAGTGGGCCTACAGGAGACTGGAACGTAAATTGCAAAAATTCAAATTGTAAGGTTTTTACAATTATTGGCATGAGCACTCATTGAAATACAAATATGCTTTAGCTGGTGCGAAAGCAGCATATCTCTCTCGCCTAATCAATGCTAATGAAATTAAATAAATGAAAGGGATTCCCTTATCAGTCCCGCATGGGGAAATTTGGATTTCTCTGCATTTTAACCCATCCTATTGTATAGGAGCAGTAAACTGCCAACAAGTGGCGGTCGGGGAGCAGACAGGGGTTCAGTGTCTTGCTCAAGGACACCTCGACACACTTTCTGCAGGACCGGGGATCGAACCTGTAACCTTCCAATTGCCAGACGACCATTCTACAAACTGAGCTAATCCCAGATTTCTCCTTGACAGTTTTAATAAATGTATCGACTGTTGACCCACTTTTTCCCACGTGAATTCAGTGTTGTCTAATGCTGGATGCACCACTTTGATACCCCTCTAGAAAATCGACAGGAGGGAGAAAGCCGTAGCATAAGTCTCCTCCAAGTCACATGATGACTAGCCCTTGCTATTTTACACATCAAGGTCTTGTGGAGAAAGCACTGTGCTTGGCCATCAGAGGAGAACGAAGCAGAGTACTTTTCGACCCAGAGCGGGTCACAAGCAAACCTAGAATCCTTTATCCAACTTAACCCCTATACTCATGTGAGGCTTAACCAATTATTCCCCACTAACTATAGACCTCTAGCCATGGTTGGAAACGGCGCGGTTGGAATTCAAACACCCAACTGCATGACGCAGATATGCGCGAAACATGACCTTAACCCTACGCCCTACACCACCGGAGGCCCGTGGTAAATTGTCTTCTTTTAGCTATGGACTCTGTTTGTACCTCTGTGCTTCCTCTACTGGACCTCAGCGCAGCCTTTGATACTACTAATTACGGTATATTAATTGACAGAATAAATTGTAATTATGGTGTCTCTGGCTTAGCTCTCTCTTGGATTAAGTCCTACTTATCTGGAAGAAAGCATGTCTATTATAACAACATGATATTGAACTTTTCTGATGTTAAATATGGTGTAACCCAGGGCTCTGTTATTGGCCCTTTACTTATCTCTTTTTATATTTCACCACTTGGCCAAATTATACATAGTTATGGAATTAATTTTCATTACTATGCAGCTGATACTCAGCTATATGTGCCCATTTGTCTGTCGCAAAGATCACTGGGTAGCATGATCATCTGGCAATCGGAAAGTTGCAAGTTCGATCCCTGGTCCTGCGTGTCGAGGTGTCCTCGAGCAAGACACTGAACCCCTAATTGCACCCCGAGCACCATATGTTGGCAGCTCACTGCTCCTGTACAATAGGACAGGTTAAAATGCAGAAAAATACAAATTTACCCTTGTGGGACTGAAAAGGGAATGCTTTTCCTATTTTTTTTCTAAATGTTGTCCCAGGGAGCTAGGGAGTTAAGTGTCTTGCTTTAGGATACTTCGACACACTTTCTTAAGGAACCAGGGATCAAATCACTATCTTCAAATTACTAGATGATCACCCTACCTCCTGTGCTACACCCCCTCCGGAGCTATCCCTCCCTATTCAGCTTTGTGATTGTGGAGGCACCTGGCTAACTGCAGCAACTAAAAAAGTCTTATTGGGGTGATGGGGATCCATAACGATCCTTCTAGCCCTATTGCTGCACTGCTTGTGGACTTACACACTCCTGGTGTGTAAGTCCTGCAGTGGATTGAGCATGGACCTAGTGATATTTATTTAACCATGCTGGGATTCTCATTTTATTTTGCTGACATTGCAGAAATGTTCTGCATTCACTTAACAATTTAGATGGAAAAAATAATAACAGATAGTCAGAGTACTCTGAAGTAAATCCCACCGCACCATACTAATAGAATTCAAAAAGGCACCCCTGAGTTTGCTGGCAAGGCTCAGTCTTTATGGCAGAGGATTAATCAGTGTCCTCAGCTTCATTTCACCCACTTCACTTAATTCAGATCACACATATCAACAGCAACCCCGACCAAAGAGCCCAGCTCTGTCTGTGATCGAAGTCAATAGTGCGCATTACGTGTCATGCATGCAAGGATGGACTTGGACTTCCTCCCTTGGTGAGTCTCCATGTATCCAATCTGGAACCCACAAGCGACTCCAAGCACATTCAGTGGCACTGAATGCGCAGTTGATTACCCACATGCATATGAACCCAGCCTATTGTTGTGTGGTATTGATGTACTGTTTATAAGAGGGGGGTGCTTGCAGTCAGCTCAGACTGAATGTCACCTGTTTGAGTGAAAAAACATTTCTGAATAAACTTCTGATCCAGTCGAACCGATTTGCCTCTTTTTGTGACTTACGCGGTGAGCAGTGGCTTCAAATCCATCCATCCATTGTCAACCGCTTATCCGAAATCGGGTCGCGGGGGAACTGGAGCCTATCTCCGTTCTCATTGGGCGAGAGGCGGGGTACACCCTGCATAGTTCGCCAGTCTATCACAGGGCAGAGCAATTGGGGGAACGGTGTCTTGCTCAAGGACACCTCGACACGCTTCTCTGCAGGACCGGGGATCGAACCTGCAACCTTCCGATCGCCAGGCGACCGCTCTACCCACTGAGCCATGCCGCCCCTTTCCATTCATAAAGACTAACCTAAAAAAAGAGTATCGATAATGAAATGACATGCGTTGCCTTGCTCTTAACAGCTGTCATCTGTTTGTTTAGTCAGTAGGTACAACCAGTTCCACTGTGGAAACAAGTTCAGCACTATCTTCTACGATAAGATTTCATAATGAGATATGCATCTCTTTGTTATCACCATAATGCCTATTAGTCAAGCAGGGAAGGAGGAGCTGACACAGTATACACTGATACAACATTGAACAAAAGTCAAAACACCACCACTTAAAGCTAAACAAAAAGTGGAGACATAACCAGAATTTTTGAGCTCCTTTTGTTTTATCTTGCCTTAATTTTCCGGTTTCTATTTCCAGATTCCTAAAGCTCTCTATCTAAATGTGGCTTCGTAAAACAACAACGTCCTTCAGGGCAAGCATACAGGCAAAAGACCTATGTGCACATTCGTGTCAATGCATACATTAAATATGCGTGCAAAAGCATTGATTCTTAACCATGAATCTAGCTTCACAGGCCATGAGGCACGCAACGCCCAGGTCCCCTCAATCCTTAAAGGGACAGCCTACTTTTCTGATGTACAGCAATCGTTCTTCTACAACAAAAAGCTGGGTAAGCCTGGGTGTTACTGATAATAATCAACCAATGTGTTTGCTGAAATACCTTGTAATTGATATTGTGACAATATCCTGAGGAGGACTATTTCCGCTTTCATAAGAAATTTACACTTAAAAAATGATCATGTAATATGGATATGATGCCAAGGCAGGTAGAGGCATTCATTGTTCATTCCACTCTGCTAAAAAAATCCAAGTTCAGAAAATTGTATCATTTTACTGCAGTGCCGCCTTTAAGACTGGAAAAGAAAACTTGAGATAAATGACAATATTATGATGATCAAAATCCCAGACCATATCTCGTCTCACATTACAGTAATATTATGGTGATATGTTGCTGAGGACTATGTCAGGGGCCCTTATAATTATATTGCAGATTGTAAAATACAGGTATGGTCCCATTATAAAACTCTGGGAGCAAAAAGAGTATTGGCATACAGTGTAACCCTAAAATGCAAAGGATCAATGAGCATCCAGTGTGAGTATATATATATAGTACAAGAGAGGTAGGGGATCAGGGAATCAAGTATATATAGATAAATGTATGTGCATGTCGAACACAGTGATGAGCTTGCAAAATTAACTGCACCATCACTAAAAAAACACAACTCGAAACAAGCCCACACCTTCACAAACAGCCAAACGAGTCAGCATTCATTGCAATGTATTGCACAGTGTCATAGATCAGTGGCTGACCCTCATCATTCCGCAGGCGTGAGCTACATATTAACTGATCATTTTGTTAATGTTTAACAAGACAAACATGTCAACAAGCCAGGTACAAACTCTGATCAGTAACACGTCAATGAAAATGGCTGAAACGTCTTCTTTAAAATGGCTAAGAGCCAGTCATACTTGTAACAGCTTAATTGCAAAATGGGACAATATTGTTTACTACTAGATAAGACCTTGGTTGGTAATCAGATATGCTATGGTGGACTAAACAAAAACTAATATTAACCTGATATGTATACAATGTTCCTGTGGGGAGCAAATATCAGGAGCAACAGAGGAATGAGTTTGTAT
>OMLC01055525.1:0-12446 GCA_900302585.1 Regalecus glesne
ATATCTGGGGATTGAACCTGCAACCACCTGAGCAGCAGATGACGGCCATACCCACTGAGCCCCAAATAGCTGGTTTATGCATTTCATGAGCTTGGGTGAGAAGGTGTGTAGTGGGGCATTGCCACCCATCTGGTGAAACCACGTCTCCATGTGTGCTGCTAATAGACCCAGCACAGCACATAAAGATGAGCACCGGACACTTCAGGGGTGATGTCTGAGTTCAGATGTCTGGTCGCTCGGTTTAGGTGCTGACCTGTGATCTTTGCTCTGCAGTCCCGTCGGTCGTCCTTCTGTCCCATCAATGAGAACCCGGACCAAGAGAGCAGCGAGGAGTCCGGGAAGACAGCTGTGGTTTTCTCTCTCAAGAACGAGGTCGGACATCTCGTCAAAGCCCTGCGGGTGTTTCAGGTGGGTGTCTCAGAATGTGGCTAATTAACGGAATGAATCTTTTTTATCCTTCTATTCATATTCTTGCTGTTAAAGCCTCCGGTCTTGTTTTGCTGTTGTGGTTTGTGTTTTTCTGTCATCAGGGCTCGTCTGAGCCTGATTTTGGGCCCTGAGCCAAATGTGATCTGACCCCTCCTCAGTCCCAAATACCACTTGTTCCCTATGCCCCGAGACCGTCCTCGTCATCTTGACTGCTCCCTGTCCGTCCTGTTCTATTCACAGCTCAACCTGACTTTCCTCTCCTCTCTTCTTCTCTGATTCCTTCATTTATCGTGCCACTTCATTTCCTGTCAGCTCCTCCCACTCACTCCCTCTTTTCCACATTCGCACTCCCCCTTCCCTGTCCCCTCGCTCCCTTCCCTCCCCCGTCCTAGCTCCTATTCATCCTGCTTTGGTGATCCCTCCGTCCTGCACTGTCACTTTAACTCTGATTCTGATCAATAACTGGATTCTGTCTCTTTTCAATCAGTCCAACCTATTTTGATTCTATCTTATGATTTTTAAAAAACGGTTATCCATCTATTTTATTTCTGACCCTATCTTATTTCCTTCTCTCTTTCTTTTCATCCTGTCTGTCTGTTTTCTTGCTTTGCTATTAGCTCCTTTTCATCTGAAGGTCTTCTTGTAATGTAAAGCTCATTGCCTTGTGACAAATCATGCAGAATGTGACATTTGAAGATAAGATGAGATGAGATAAGATAAGATAAGATGAAATAAGATGAGATAAGATGAGATAAGATGAGATAAGATCAGATGAGATCAGATGAGATGAGATGAGAAGAGATGAAATAAGATGAGATAAGATAAGATCAGATCAGATGAGATGAGATGAGATGAGATAAGATCAGATGAGATGAGATAAGATCAGAAGAGATGAGATGAGATGAGATAAGATAATATATTCCTTTAGTAGTCCCTCAGGGGGAAAGTTGCCGTGTTACGGCAGCAAAGTTAAAAACAAAACTAGACAGACATAAAATCCAAACAAGCATAAAAAAATACAGAAATGATCTTAAGCAGGGGAAATATGGCACGATATGAACATGATATACTTTAATATCATGATATGATGAATGAAGTGTGACTCACGTGACTGACGTGCAGGAGAGGCGTGTGAATCTGAACCACATTGAGTCCCGGGTGTCGAAGCGCATCGCCAACGAGGTGGAGATTTACGCCGACTGCAGCTGCAGCAAGAAGGACTTCAACGAGCTCCTGCAGCACCTCAAAGATCACGTCAACATCATCTCCTTCAACACGCCTGCCCACGTCTGGTCCACAGAGGCAGGTAACAGACCCATGTTGCTGTGCTGGAATCCTGCCATTCACCAGATTCATTGCTATAGTACATGGCACCTGAGATTCAAACATGGGGAAGACATACAACCCCCCCCCGGAGATGGACCACCACTGAACCCAGGGCCCTGCTGCTGTGAGGTGGTAGCGCTAAACCACTGTGGTGTACAGAGTCAAATGACACCCAAAGAGTTATTAGATCCTCGAGCATTTCGCATGGTTTGCTGACATCTAGTCTAAAAACGGTGTAGAGGGTAAATAGAAAACATGGCAGGCTCGTCTGGGTGGTCTGTGATGTTAACATAGCAGGATCAACACATGTACTGGCACACCTAACATCCAACAAAGCCATCATTGATGTTATCAGCTGTAGCCATGCTTATCCTGCTAGGCTAGCATCCCAGAGTCACACCACTAGTCTGCTATGTTTTTCTACCTTTACGTGGTTTCAACCTGAAGATGGAGGCAAACTGATGAAGATGGCCTAGCGTTTAGATACTCTTTAAAGACAGAAAAGAGGGATTTCAAACAAGTTCAGATGGTGTTAGCCGGATGAGCAGATGATTCTCATGTGATCGACAGATAACGGTTTTTATCATCCACTCCTGATAACCGATATATCTAATTTGTGTTATATACGCGGGACAGGTTAGAGTTTGGCTGCAGCCCCCCCCGTTTCTTGCTGATCCTGACCTCATTCACAAATTTCTTTCAAGACTACTTTGGGAATTCTTTCCTTTCCCCCTTCATATCAGATGGAGAAGATGTTCCATGGTTTCCAATGAAGATCTCTGAGCTGGACCAGTGCTCTCACCGGGTGCTGATGTACGGGTCAGAGCTGGATGCTGACCATCCTGTAAGTTACTAGATATGTTCATTCACATTTCCCATGTTGGCCGTCATGTCGGCTTAGAGGTTAGCACTGTCGCCTCACAGGAAGTGAGCTTTGGCTTCGATTCCTGTCAGAGACCATTTAAAGGCTAGGGAGGATTTCTTATTCGTCATGGGTCACACATTTTCCCGTCTTACCGTGTTTTGTGACATTACTATGAGGTTTAAATGCTGCATTGAAAAAAAAACAACACTCAAATGAGCCATTCAAAAAGTGGGAATTAACTTAGCCTTACGTCTTAATACGTCAGCATTGAGTAGACACTCTGACCCAGTGCCACTTACAATGAATGAGCAGGTTTGGGGGTCTGTGTCTGGCTTAACAGCACGTCAACAGGACACATTACTGATGATGGTGCAAATAGTGGTTGCTGTGGAATAGAACCAGAGACTTTCTGACAACAATTCATGTGGTTGTTGTTTTTGGCTTTGGGATATGGGATCAAAACTATTTAAAATAATCCAATTGTGGAAAAACCAATAAACAGAAAGAGAGAATAAATCTGACTCCATGTCATAGATGGAGACATGATCCTCAAATGACTTGTCTTTTTTTCCACCAGGGCTTTAAAGACAACCTCTATCGGGAGCGGCGAAAATACTTTGTGGAAGTGGCGATGAATTATAAATTGTAAGCATCGCCATCTCTGTCTCCTCACCCCAAGAACTCCACTGTCTTGGCCTGTTCAAGGCAGAACTTGTCATCTTTTTCTTCTCTGTAGTTCATTGTGTGTCTGGGTTAGCTGGCCTCTCCCTGCAAGTGTACAAATGAACCACACGGGACTAAGCTAACCACAACCTGCCTCTTCGCCCCTTCCCAGCGGGCAGCCCATCCCTCGTATCGAGTACACCCCGGAGGAGGTCAGGACTTGGGGTGTCGTTTTTAGGGAGCTAACCAAGCTGTATCCCACCCACGCCTGCCGGGAATACCTGAGCAACCTGCCCCTGCTCACCAAACACTGTGGCTACAGAGAAGACAACATACCACAGCTGGAGGACGTGTCCCTGTTCCTGAGGGGTACCTTCTCTTTTCAGTAGCTAGAACAGGCCGTGGGAATCACAGATTTGGGGGCGCAGAAAATCGTACGTTATTAGCAGTAGAGAAAAAAAACAACTGAAATCTAACCTCTATAGCTGGGTGGATAGATCCTCTCAGTTCCTCTGTTGCTTCGCTGTTAGCCTCTCAGGAGGTGGGTTGTGGCGTCATCCATTAGACACCGCGGTGACAAGCTCACCATATGGACTGATGGGGGGATAATTCAGCCTAATTGTTGTTTAGTTATGATCGACTGGACTGTTGGACTGTGACTGATTTAACGTTGCTCCTTTTCAGAGAGGTCTGGCTTCACCGTCCGTCCAGTAGCAGGCTACCTATCCCCCAGAGACTTCCTGGCTGGTTTGGCCTACCGAGTGTTTAACTGCACCCAATATGTCCGCCACAGCACCGACCCTCTCTACACGCCTGAGCCGTGAGTATGCCGAACCTGTACGGACACGGCCGAAGGAAAGTCTCCCTTCTCTGTGGTGCTCCGTGTTCTCATGTGCTAGTCTTGGGAGTCCGGCCAATTGTGATGATCTTTTTTTTGGGCGAAATTTGGCGTGGCCTGCTCATAACTAAGAGACTGCTAACAGGCTGGGCGGTCCCAAAATGGACGATCTGATCACCGTCAGGACTCATCCAAGGGGGCTTGCGTGGATCCGATGTGTGGTGGGGGGAAAGACTTGAGGACGGTCAGCTCGGATTCACGTCGATTAATTAAGCCTGGCTTAACGTTCCGTGGAAAACATCTCCATAGGAATGGGGAGCTGTTTGGTTTATGTCGACAGGGTTACTTAGCGGCCATCCGTCTCAGCAGAAGAAGAGGACGAGGTCGTCATACTCCGGGTTTTTACAGGTTAGAATGGCTCGTTGGTTTTGGGCTGTGATGACTCAGTAGTTAGCCCGCTGGCTTCAGGAACAGACAAACCAGAGCAAAACCACCGCAGGGCGTCAAGAAGGACGTCCGGCTTTAATCCCCCAAACTCCTTTTAACTCCGTGTTTGCTCCACAACGTGGGGACTAATCGTGACATAAAGCGGACCTTTCTCCAAATGTCAAGCTAGTTTCTCGCTGGGCGTACCTGCTGTTCTCCAGCAGCACTTTCCCTTCATGAGTTCACATGAGACTCCTACTGTTGGCCAGCAGGAGAATCAGCCTGACCACAGAGCTTCATGTCCTCTTTTGGTTTGAGAGACAGCATACTGGCAGCGTTCAATAAGAACATGTTCTTTATTGGATGTTCCTTCATCTTTCTCTTCTGGTCGCAGGGACACATGTCATGAACTACTGGGTCATGTGCCACTTTTAGCAGATCCCAAGTTTGCTCAGTTCTCCCAAGAAATTGGCCTGGCGTCTCTGGGAGCGTCTGATGAGGATGTACAGAAACTGGCTACGGTAAGTCTGGAAATTAATATGTTAGTAGTTGATTGTACACCAGATGTACAAAGAAACGCACACAATGACTCCTAGTTTCAAACTTTAAACCCATGAGCACAGCTCTGTCTTTCACAGACAACATGCATATGTATCCGTAAAACTATATATATATATACGCTGATAATGATATGATATCCTATATGATGATGGCTCAGTGGTTAGCATTGTTGCCTCACAGCAAGAAGCTCGTGGGTTTGAATCCCAGGTAGTCCCAGGTCCTCTGTGTGGAGTTTACATGTTCTCCCCGTGTCCGTGTGAGTTTCCTCCGGGTGCTCTGGTTTCCTCCCACCCTCATAAAGGCATGCGTGTCAGGGTTAATACTCCTGCCTGTGCCCCTGAGCAAGGCAGTAGGAAAAAGCTGGAGTTGGTCCCCGAGTGCTGCTGCTGCTGCTCACTGCTCCTATACAATAGGAAGGGTTAAATGCAGAGGACACACCTCATTATGTGTACGTGCAATGACAAATGAATAAAGCTTCTTCTATAATAATAATAATTATGAGAAAATTCGGTTAATCTATCTACGTGTGTGTCCATCTGTCTTTCTGACCTCACCGTATGTCTACCTTGTGTTTTGAACAGTGCTACTTCTTCACCATTGAATTTGGGCTTTGCAAACAAGAGGATCAATTAAGAGCTTATGGAGCGGGTCTGCTGTCTTCTATTGGAGAGCTGAAGGTAAGGGAAGACCCCCCCCAATACGGCACAACACAATACAATAAAATACAATAAAAAACATTACAACACAGTACTGTACAATAAAAAATACAAATTAAAATACAATACAAATACCCCCTGTGTTCCTCCAGCATGCCCTATCTGATAAGGCCTGTGTGAAGATGTTTGACCCGCGGACCACCTGCTACCAGGAATGCCTCATCACAACCTTCCAAGAGGTCTACTTTGTCTCGGAGAGCTTTGAAGAAGCCAAGGAGAAGATGCGGTAAAGTGAAACATTACAGCTTCTCTTGTTTGCTTTACAGGTTTCTCCAAATAGAATTCATCAACCCCCAGTGTTATGATGCTGTAATCCAAGCCCCAGCCAGACTCCCGACCTCAGATATGCTGTTGATAATTTTATCATTATTATTATTATTATTATTGATATTTGTACATAGTTCAGGTCTCTGACTAGGATGAAGTTTTTTGGAGCCATGCACAATGTATGAACAGAGCAATTCAGCTAAGGATTTATTTATACCGGACATGTCTTGTCGTTTTT
This sequence comes from Regalecus glesne, assembly GCA_900302585.1. NCBI lineage: Eukaryota > Metazoa > Chordata > Actinopteri > Lampriformes > Regalecidae > Regalecus > Regalecus glesne. The sequence goes on from OMLC01055525.1 coordinate 6,330, forward strand.
ACAGTCCCGTCTCTCCCCCATATCAGTCTGGTACTCTCTGAGGGCCACGTCAGACGGATCTTTTGTCCCCACAAAGCCCCATGACCAAGAGCTCTCAGTCCTCCCTTAGGCTCCCAGACAAAGGCAGAGCTTCCGTTTTCTACTCCAACCATTTGACCAGTGATCCTCTCTCTGATAGCACATGATCAGAAATCATTGGCTTTGAAAAGATGCAACTTCTCTCTTCTTTCCTCTTTGTTAAGAGACAAATTAACCGTGGGAACTAATGGTGACACCTGAAAATGGACCTCTCATTTTCAGGCCTCATTCTTAAGTTCAATCATCTCGTACGTCTATTTCCACTGAAAACTGACGTTCGAAAGGTGGAGTTCAGTGTCTCGTTTCTTAAAAAGCTCTTTCGGTTAAGCGTCTTCAAGCCTTTTTTTTAAACGCTTGTGATTTCCTCACTCCCTGACATACAGCCAATCGGATCAAATCATTAAATCCTGAAACCCTGCCCACCTTGACCTCTGACCCATGCCTGTTTTTGCCAGTCAAAGGTCAGCTCATGAATGTTAAAACGACAAGCGGACCACCCCTCACAGTTCTGGAGACCACTGAGATCAGCTGTGGATAAAAGTTTCTAAAACAGTGTCCCTGCATGTTTTACGACATGTTCAACGGTTTTAGATGTGAAAAGTTTCATTTGATTACTGAATTGACCCAACTTACTAGCAGCCTCCACGGTACAGAGGCACTGGCTCAACTCTCCTGTCACCAGAGAGCCGGCTGCCTCCCTGAATGCTGAAAGATGAATGAACCAATGAGGCTCAGAGACTTGCTCTGTGATGACAGCAGGCCTGTACGCTGCTCTCATATCTCATCAATACTGACTCTCTGACCCCGGCAGGGAGTTTGCCAAGATGATAAAGAGGCCCTTCTCCGTGTATTACAACCCGTACACCCAGAGCATCGACCTGCTGAAAGACACGAGGAGCATCGAAAACGTGGTCCAGGACCTGCGGAGCGACCTCACCACGGTGTGCGACGCCCTGGGCAAGATGAACACTTACCTGGGCATATGAGGCTGTCTGTGGTCGGCCCTGCGAAACGCTTTCCACAGCGGATTTGGAGGAGTTTCCACCGCGGCCGTGTCCATTTGCTTTTCTTGAGCTAACTGCACGCAAACAACAAAAAGTAATAAGTTAAGTGCTGATTAACCACCATGACAATAAAAACCACAGAGCTATTTTCACATCAGAAACAAGATGACAGTCCATCAATCGTCAGCTTTCCTTTACGCATTTGAAAATCCGTCACTGTGTTTCACTCTATGACGCTCTATCGCTAAAGCGTAGCTTCGTGTATTATGTAAATCGCTAAGGTCTGACTCTCGTTTTTGTCACTGAAGCACTATTTCAGGAGTCCTCATACGTGTCAATATTCATACGCATGCTGAAAATGGCCGCTTCCCAATGGTGGAGCTTCAATGATGACACGTTTTTGGCCACCATTGGTTTGGTCTGGAACGCTAGCTTGGCGCTGTGACGTAGGTGATGATCACACTGTTAGCAAATCCAAAGCAGAGCTGTGTCCATTTAGACGTCCACCAGCTAAATCTGCTCTACATTCAATCAACAAGCATCCTGAAGGTCTCATTCTTACTGCCCCCCCCATATGGAATCATATTGATTAGCATCGAGTCTCCCTCGCTGGTCCGTTTTTTTCCCAGAGTGCACCATAAACCATGTGCTCAAAAGGTCAACACGCCTTACGTTGCTCTGGCTTGTACAAAAAAAAAACCAAGCGTCTTATTGGCAAATTATTTAAAAACCTGTCAAAATGTATGATTTTGGCTGTGTACTATACAGAGACTGATGTAAATATGTGTATCTAATGATGTCCCATCAGTATGCATTGAGAATTATTGTGCGTATTTGGTGTTTGATAGGTTTCCTTTATCCTTTTGGCTGTCTCATTATGTATGACGATGAGAAAAAGAAAAGGCCTTAAATATTCACTGAACATCAGCTGTCTATGTCTCTTTATCAAGCACAGTCGTATGAATGCATCGTCAGTTTGTGCCACTGTACCAAGACATAAAACCTTCTCATGCCACAGAAATGAAAACGATGACACCAGACATTCAGAGGGACAGATTCACTTTGACTAATATATTTTATGGTTTAAACGTTTTTACACAGAGCTAAAAAAAATAATATTACCAAAAGACAGAGTGGAGAAGGCACAATAATTTATCCACAACATGGTAAGTTTCTAAGAAATCCACACTTTGGTATTGTGAGTGTTCACAGTGAACACCATCCAGCAAGTTGGTTTTTAATCAATAGATGAATCTGATGAGTATGTTTTAAAAAAATCACAGTGCACTTGAAATGAATTCATTTTTCACATCAGTAACTTCACTAGTTTCACATTTGGAATGGATAGATCCCTCCTTGGAATCAGAAATGTTCTTTCCACTACATACCACTCCAGGCACAACTTCAATCGATGTCCTCATTGATAAATGCCATTTCCTAGATTGGACATATAAGACAGCAAATTCAGAACTGTCATTAGAATCATTTAAAGGTTTCAGACAACACACTGGAAAAAAAAACTCAGTTTACCAATAACTTATAAAGTCCTCACTCAGACTGTGAATCGACAACTTCCTCTCTCCTGGCCATTAGAGAAGGAACCTCGTTTGGAGGTACAGTTCGAGGGTTCGACACTGAATCAGCAGTACAAATAAATAAACAGTAAAGACTTTCAGTCATTGTTATGTACATCTGTAGGTATTCCTCCCAACAGGAAAAGGGTTGGGTCAGTGGAATAGTTATCAATTTCTGCTTTTGTATTTTGCATAAATCTTTGCAATAATGGACGGTTCCAGAAGAAATGTGTAAGATCCCCTCCATCAGACTGTCGCCTGAATCAGAGGAATTGATTTGCAGTTTGGGATCCGTGGTGAGTTGGGGTTGTTTTTTTTTTCCGAGGTAGCGTCAGTCTGCTTCGAATTAATGTGATCAAGCGCAGGCACGAGGCAGCGTCTGTCATGGAGTGACCGGGAATAAGAAAGCTTGCCAGGCGACTAGAGGAGGGGTCGAGATGTGGCCCCACTTCCGAACCTCAGTTAACAAGCTAGCTTCATATTTGCTACTGTAGAATTCTCACTCCCTAATTTCTCCAGCGCTAATAGCAGAACCAGTGACATCGGATCTTTTCGATACTCCAGTTTTACTCATTTAGGATCAGGGGCTAAGCTAGCTCAGCGGTAGAGCGCACGCCTTGCCAGATGTTGAGGGTCCAAACCCACTGTGGGGCACCAGGAAGGATATTTGGTCTTAATCTCCCACGTTCCATCCAAGTCTGTGTCCACGCCCACATTCTGGGGACTATTAATTACATGTAAAGATGGATTTCTGACTAATCTTAGATTCAGCTTTGTTTCAGGGGACATTCCTAACCTCGGCCTTTATCTACATCCTCAGCTCCAAGGACTAACACGTAGGAGCTGCCCAATCCAACCATTAACCTTCTATTGCTGGCCAGAGAACAACCCCACTGAGACTATACGGGGTTAATTTGAGGGTCTTGCTCAGGTTCATGACTTCATAAGCTGAGGTTGGGCAACACATTACCAAATTAATCACATCCCTTAAAGTGGAAGTTTAACCTTTGACCTTCCTGTAAGAAAGTCAGCCTCTTTTCCCTCTCCAACTTTGTCCGTTTCTTCTGCCGACTCACCCATCCCCCATGCTGCTGCACCCAGGCAGAGTGGTGCAGGTGGATGTATTGCGCCCCGAAGGCCAGGATTCTTCTTTTGGGGATGACGTTCACCAGCGACAGTCTGCTGGTCACCTCGAAGGCCCAGGCAATCTTCTCCCTGTGGAGCCTGCCCTCAGAGCCAGACACTTGGCCCTGAGAGCCTGGCTTGACTCCCTCCTGGACCAGAGAGGTCACCCTCTCAAACAGGGTGTAGTTAAAGGCTGTTTGGAGCATCTGTTGGAGGACCTCGTTCTTCTTAATCTGGAATGAAAGAAAGAAAAGGACAGGTGTATGTGGGGGGAGAAATGGGCAAACTTTAAGGGGATTTATGAGTCGTTTCCTTGTCCACACTTAAGATGCACACATGCTCACAATCACCCACATGAACAGACCTGCTCATCGAGCTCATCCCCAGACTTTTTCAGCAACTGCACCAGTTTCTCAACAACATCTGAAGCCAAACAAAAGCAATTTTACTTAACGGCAAAGCAGATGTAGCACTTTACACAATGATCTGTAGAGGTTTGAGTGACCGACTTATGCCGAGACAAAACCCCACCGCTTTATGGTGTTGACACATTACATGTGAAGTATTTAATTCCAAAGAACCCGAGAAACAAACTTGGAGGTGAAACTGACCGTTTTGCTCCTCTAGGCTGTCCACCTCCAGGTCTTCTGGGATTTTCGATGAGGTTACGATCTGAACAAGCCTGTCTGCTACCCCTCTAGGGGCACCTGCAAGACAGCTCAACAGATGTACAGATGCAAACACACACACACACACACACACACAGAAAAATCTCTACCTGTTATGAAAAGCTGGAGATTTTTTAATAATAACTGATATTTCTGTTCATACCACACACAAAAAATCAATAAATCACCGCCCATTTTATAGCAGTTGCTGGTGGCGTCTTCTCCTGGAAGGTATAAGAGAGGATCCTCACCCTGGTGCACCGCTGGTCCAACTGCATTACAGCCGTGTAAGACAGCAAACTCTTGATCTTCCAAAACTCCATGACTGTTCATGATGATTCCATCCTCTATGGCCAGAACAGCTACTAGAATACCATCAAGTAGTGATAAGAAAGGACGCACACCCACCCGAGCTAGCACATTCAGAATGCTCAGTATGTATCACAGCTTGCCATAAGTGATCTATGCTTATTCCATTCCCCCTTCTTTGGTTACAACAATTTTAGAGAACACAAAAAACAGGTGAATGGGTTCAACTGAATCAGAGGTTTATTAATCATAATAAAGAACTTTTTGTGATACATCAAGACAATTCTAAAGACAATTTTAATTGACGTTATGCACCTTTAAAGTAAAATATCACCTACTTTTCATGTTACTTCCAAAGCTCACAGTTCTCTTAGACATAGGGGGACCCCTTGTATGGGGTTGCATCTGTTGGGTCCTCTTTTCACAGTAGGCCAGGAGAAGCTGAAACTCCTTACTCTCAGCCAACATGTCACCTCCTTGGTGCTCCATCTCACCCTGCAGACCAGAACAGAGCCGAATAGATTTATCTACGTTTTATCTGGGGCAGGGTTAGGGTTAGGGTTCATTACAGCGTTTTTGCATTGATCCATTGATCCTGACACTTTCAACATGGAAGTTTGATGTTCTCCTCAGCTTACTTGCTGATCAGTAGCTCAGTGGTTAACACACTTGCTTCAGAAATGATAAGCCAGAGGCAGTGGGTTCAAATCCACCACAGGGCATCAGGAAGGGCTTCCAGCCTTAATACCCCAAGCTCCATTTGCATCCCTACCCCCCCCCACCACCACCACCACAGCGTGGGGACTGCTCTTTGTAGTTTTACAGCTGGAGTGACGGTAAACACATTCAATGTTACACAGAATCATCCTGATCAGTCAAGTTCACATCAGAAACAAGGTGAATTGTCCAGTTGAACTGGTTCCCCTTTTATTGTGATTCCCTTACCTGGATTATTGAGCACGCGTCAAGACAAGTTCAAAGTCACAGTGAGCCCGTCCTCCATGAACTTTGTTTACTTCGTGGGCTCAGCACCAGGATGCGAAACTCAAGGTGCTGCCCCACACCATAGATCAAGACCTGCTGCCCCCTCTGGACGAGAGGGGGCACTACATCACACACGGAAGTTTAACTGGGTTGGATGAAAGTTTGTAGATGAGAAGCATCTCATGAGCTTCTCTTTCTCTCTCTCTCTCTACCCCCCTCTCTCTTGTGTGTGTGTGTGTGTGTGTGTGTGTGTGTGTGTGTGTCTGTTGCATTATTTCTGAGATGCATAAGAAGGAAATACTCTGTGTGAAAAACCAGTAATATTATTCGTTTCAAATTGCACTTCAATAACAAAAAAACGTCCTTGTGGATGAG
>OMLC01055527.1:9667-36207 GCA_900302585.1 Regalecus glesne
TGAATCAGTTTGTGGTTGTAAATACATGAGATTGAAATCCTCTTCGCTCCTCTGACAGGTTTCCTCCACAGCTCTTCGGGGCATCAAGTTCATGTCAGGGGATTGCCCTTCGAAGCCAACGGACAAGACCTCGCACAAGTAAGGAGGCATTCATCAATGGACACCATCACAGATTGACGGTATCGAGGTACATCGGTGTAGAGCTGCTCAGCTCACCCTTGATAGTTTGAGCAGAAGACAAACAAAATTTGTTCTTGTTTTCTTTTTCCAGTTCTTCTCTCCTCTGGCTCTGTATAAGATTTTCATCGAGTACAGACCGGATGGGAGGCCGAGTGGAGAAGCTGATGTCTATTTTAGAAGCCACCAGGATGCGGTTGCAGCCATGTCTAAAGACAAAAACTATATTGGTAAGTCTGTCGAGATCAATTATTCTCGTTTTGTTTTAAAGGAACTCGGCTAACAGGAAATTGCCGTTGTCTGGTCAGGGAATGTCACAGGATTAGCTTGTGAGACATCATGGCTGTCTTCCATTGAGCTGACGTGTTGGTATTTGTGCATGTAGGCATGTTTAGGGTCTAAATCCATCATCCCAGTTTTAACATTATCTTTGCTTGACTGCGGGCATTCCTTTACAGATCTCCTCACCTGGATTATCAAGCATGCATAAAGACACTGTTAAAGCCTTGCATATTCTCAAGCTACCAATCTGCTTTCGGTAATAACTTGAAATGTTTGGTGTTGATCTCTTTGTAGGGGAGCGGTACGTCGAGTTGTTCCTGAACTCTACAGCGACGAATGAAGGGTAAAGAATATTTAACTGAGAAATCAGATAGTCAAGTCTGCAGACGTTGTACTGCTGAATAATAGTTTTACTGTATAATTATTTATAAATTGATGCGGTAAAAGTAGAAAATTTACAAGAAGCATTTTGTCTTGTTCTAGTTCCCATCTTCACCCTATATGATATGATGCCCTTATAAAAAGTGTATGCTTATAAGATTTTGAGCGTCAGTGATGAACAGCTGCTGAGAAGAGGTTTGGTAAACTGGCTTTTATCATCTGTAGGTAAACCCCAACATGCCAACCCCCAAATCCCTAGCGAGGACTTCTGTGTTTTGTTTTCTGTGTATGGGCAAGTGGAAATCCAGCAATAAACATTCCCACTGTAAAAGAAAATGGTGTAAACCGTCTCAGTCTGAGGAGAGTGAGCATGTCTTGATGTGAGAACAAGGTTCAAGGACTCTAATTCAGCTGCAAGTTATTTTCAGTCACCATGAAGGGTTAGGGTGAAGATGTTCAGGTTTGTCTGTTCTGAGTGTTGCTTTTAGACAAAATCAGCAGTTTCTGCCAACACATCCCTGGTGCTAGTGAGTGAGGTTTGTAGCTCGTTGGGGTTGTCCTGAGTCCGTTATATAAGAATGAGTCCACTTTGTAATTTTTTATCTTAGAGGTCAGGCTACGTTGACCTTTTCATAAATTTGAAATTATGACCAGTTTGGCTATTTGGACTCTGGTAGCATTGAAACTGAAGAAGACTGTTTTGGAATCTGCAGGTAGTCCCCCCCAACAGTTTTCCAAACTTGAAGGAGGATGGTTGTTGGTGCTTAAATATAAATTCTACAAAATGCCCACCATGGGGCAGCATAACTCAGGAGGTAGGGTGGTCGTCTCGTAATTGGATGTTGGTGGTTCAATCCCTGGCCCCTGCAGAGAGTGTGTTGAGGTGCCCTTGAACAAGACACTGAACCGCTAATGGTTTCCTGAATGCTGTACTGTGGTGTTTTATAGGACCAGTGAGCAGCTGCAGCACACGGGGAGCAGTTTGAGGTTCATTCTCTTGCTCAAGGACCCCCCCCCCAAAAAAAGCAACCCACTTTTACCCCAATAATTCAGACTGGATCTCTACTGAGATAAGTGTTGGATGGTTCTGACGCCAGCTTGAAAATTGTGTTTCGTAGACAACCCGACAACTTCAAAAGTAACAGGCTCCCGTTTCTCCCCAGCAATCCAATACCGACCAAAAGAATTAGCTCTTTATAAAAGTTGATGAAACTTTATTGATCAAAAAAAGCATATAAATCTCGTGTATGGATAATTTCTTAACATGAAAGTTCAAAAGATGGTCATCATTATTCAATTGGAACTCTGGTTTCCTCAGACTGTGCAACTGTGACGTAAGACAAGAGTACTGAAGCGCTGTGGGTTACGTCTACTTTAGGTCTACACTGGCACAGGATTGTGTATTGGAAGCAGTGGTGCAAGATTAGAGTTTAAATGCTTGCGGGTGAAAAAACAACAATAGAAAGTCACAAAAAGAGGTGAATCAGTTCAACTGCAATTGATTCACCTCTTTGTGATTCCCTTACCTGGATTACTGAGTATACATCAAGACAACAATAGAGAGTGGATTTAGATCATTGTTGATATGAGTAGCTTGCATGAACAAGGGTGATTAATCCAATTCAGCACAAGGAAAAATATGAGAAATGTGAAGTTAATATAACGAGACTTAAGATGATTGTCTTTTTTATGCAAACTGGCCCAAACCATTTCTTTACACACGGCACGAAAAGCAAGCACAGAGGAGATCTGGCGTGGTTAGACCAGCTTAGTTACAGAAACCCCCCCAAAATGCCATAACCAACCATGGAAATGGCTCACCTCTGAGATTCAACCAGTTAAACATCCATATGTGAATTCAACCTCAGGCATCCTGCATGGGTTCAGCTATGAGTGGATGAGGATAGAAACTAAATGCCGTCATGAAGGCAAATTTCCCAATTAAACCGAAGACAGGTCTCAATCACCTCAGAGTCAGAATACAAGTGGCAGGGCGTCGTGTCCTGACGGAGCAAAATAGTGGCTTGAAATGCTGAGCTTTACCAATGCATCCTACTTTTTCTGAACTAGGTTAAACTGGGAGTTAAAAATATCATTTGACCCTTAAATCCACTCAGTGGACATCATTGTTAGTTTCAAGGTCTGTCTATTGACAAGATGAGATGTTTGTTTAAAGTATGTGAAATAAGATGCCCTGGGAACCCTGTACTCCTAGGGCTGTGCTGAACAACAACCTTTAGCCAAGAGGTTTTGTTTTTTTGGGGAGCTGAGATCAAAAAAAGTGCATTCTTGCAGTGCGGATATATTGACAACAATAAAGAAATCAATGCTTTTGGTGTTGAGAATCTCAGGTTTGTTTCATCATGTTGTGCAGTAACTGTTGGTCTTCGTTTCCTCAAGACAGAGTGTTGGGGAGTGTTTCAGGAAGGGGTGGAAGCATATTGCTGCAGTAACAGAGCGTAGCAGCTGTCACACACATTCTCTGGGTGAATCGATGAAGGCAAGGGCAGCTCGTTGGCCAGGCAGCTTTCACAGAAAATGCCACTGCAGTTCTTACATTGTCTCTATGGAGAGGGAGAAACAGGGTCGTAGCATGAGAACTTCATAAATAGGGATTTTACTTTTTAGCTAACAATGAGGCAAAACATATGGTTAAGTATTTTTTTAATCTCCCATCGATGTCATGACCCTCGTATCTGTCGGGCTGTAAAAAGAAAATACAGAGTAGGTCTTTAATCCCCGTCTGATAGTTTACCTTCAGCTTCAGAAGGGAGTCCTCGTGTTCACACATTGGACAGATGGAAGGCATGCTGATTTCAACAAAATCATCCTGCAACAAGAGGGAAATAAAAACTGTCTTACATAGATGGAAACCATTTTATGTTTACTCCTATCTGGTTCTGCATGCCTTGTTATAAGTGCTGCAACATGAAGCACAGTTTACACCAGAGGCTGTAATTTACAAGGTAATTTGGTCAGTGTGTAGACAGCATTCAAACTGATCATCTCTACATATGAAAACAGTTATGCATAGGAGATGGTTGATTTATTTCATGATGGAATGAGAGAAGCATGTCAAAGTGTCCTTGAGCAAGACACTGTTCCCCTGACTGCCTCTCCCTGTGATGGACAGACAACCTGGCCCGGGGGGCTTCCCTGCACTTTGCCCAGGGAGGACTGAGATAGACTCCAGTTCCCCCGGGATCCGATTTCAGATGGACGCTTGACAAAAGATGGATAATTAGCTTTGTAAATTATGTCTATTTTTTATCTAACCATGTGGCAGTGCCACTGCATCCATAGTCCACTAGATGGCACTGTGACCCACCACTCACTGGTTGTGAAAGACTAGCCTAGAGGATGGTGGCGGTATAACGCTTCTTGTAGTGGGCACATCCGTCCAGATACGATCACAAGAAGCAGTTATCTAAATCCTTTAACCAAAGTCGTGCTTCCATTTTTACTCTCTGGTACATGAAATGTCTCTTAGAAATAAACATCAAGATAAGCAGTGGTGGATGGATGGATAAGATTAAACTCCGACTTCATGTCTTGGATCTCACCTGTTCGTCCTCATGTTGGGATAAGGACCTTTGAAACAGAGGAGAAAATATTCATGAATATCAAAAGACTCCTGCTGCTCTCTTGCAGTTAGAGGACGATATAAATTACACGAAGCATTTATTTAAGATGACTGACATCCTTTTTAAAAACCTGTAGGTTCATATGTACGTACGTGCTGGAGTCGAGGCTTATCTTGTCTTCAGACACCGCGCGCGACTGATCATTATCCTTCCTGACCGTCTCCACTTCCTGTGGGAACAGTTCAGCCATATTACTAGTTAAGTTTTGCCTTAAATTGTCAGAATGCGCACAGCGGTCCATCCATTTGAGATGGATTTTCCCAGTTAAACGCTGGGTTTGTACCTTTTTACTGGCTTGTGGGGATTTCCTTTCCCCTTGCGTTGTGTTGGGTGCTCTGGACATCAAGTCTGGATGAAGCTCGTTCCTTCTCCCTCTCTCCTTCTTCAGCTCCAAGTCCAAATGGCGTCTGAAACAAAAATGGAGAGCATGGAAGAAGAAAATGGTCGGTGTAAAATCACATCTTCATTTCAGGAAGCACATGCTCCAACACCGGGCTACCACAGCCCCATCTAGAGCGTCAGTATTAATGAGGACCCTTCACAGAGGATTGGGGAATATCTGCAATCACAGCATTGTAAGATGGTGACAGATGTACTCTTAGCCCCGCCCCCTTCAGTTCAGTGATGGTGGTTTCCTCTTCTCATAGATGGTCTCTTTGACTCCTGTTCAAACCAGCATTCTTCCTTTCCAAGGATGTGCACATCCTTGACAGTGTCCACTAGCCTGTAGATGGTAGAGACTGCAGAGTCCTGGCCTGACGTGTTGGTCATCCTGTGTTGTTCCATCCTCTTGGCCATCGTGTTTGGTTTCTCCGAAGTACAAATCACAGTGTTCCTCCCAACTCTTCCCAGCATACACTTTATAGATCTGTCTGTGTCTGGTAGACCGGATCCTTTGGATGGAACAACTTTTGGTGCAGCGTATTTTGAGGTTTGAAAGCAACGGAGTTTGGAAACTGATCTCAAATATGGAATCATCACTGGTTTGCAGTCAGTCAGGCAGCTGTTGTCCTCCACCTCCCTCTGATTGGCTGGTGGACCGTTTGTGCATCTTCCTGGCTATGACCAACATCCAGTTAGAATGACAAAACTTAGCCAGGGCCTGTTCAGTGTGGGATTTCTCCCCGTCCCCAGTATCGGTGGAGACGGTGTCAGCTCGGTGATGACGAGTGACCCTACAGATGGGTAGGAGGTCCGTTTTATGTCAGGATTAGCCTCCACATTGTGGGAGTGGACATGAATTTAGATGGAGCTAGAAGGATTAAGGCTAGATGCCCCTCAGTGGATTCAAACCTGCAGCATCTGGCTCATCAGCTCCCAAAGCATGGACTCTACCACTGAGCTACCGCAGCCCCCACTATAAGATAAATGAGGATTTAAAAAAAATCTGGGAATCGTACAGTTACTCTGGTGGAACTCCTGAATAGAAATACAGAGCCAGGATGAACATTTTGACTTCACTGCCATCATCGCCAACCATAATCACTTGAGCCAACATCCATCAAGACCTCACCTCTGTTTTCTCAGCTGCTCCACCTCCGTCTGCAGACTCTCGATCTTGTCGCCAAACTCTTGCTTAAAGAGCCGATTGGCCTCCTCCGCCAGGTCCCTCTCTCGCTCCGCCTGTTTGGATCTGGGTTGAAGCCACATAAACTTATGGTAAAAGAAAAACTCATAATGACGAAGGAACCGTGATCAGAGAGCGACCCGGTGACTGAAACTCAAAGAAGAGGAAGGGTGATGAGAGACCTGTGAATGTCGAGAGGGTGGAAACTAAGGAGGGATGTCACCGGAGCAACAGAACATTTAAAAGAAGATGGAGCAGCAAGCTGTTTGGTTGATTTATTTTATTAGCCTAGTAGTTACTACAGTTTACACCGATGTTAAGCTCACATACAAGTTCAAATTATTAAATTCATGTGGGCCAGTTTGGTCTATGTCTGACCCTGACCTGGCGGTTTTACATGTAGATGCAGTATTTGAATGACAACAAACTTACTAGGTAGGACATGGGCGGTTGAAATGAGTTCAGATCCACTCCTCTATTCTGTCAATGTTCAGGAACAGAAAAACTTAGACTTGAACACAAATTCCTCACGTGGCCAAAAAGCTTCCAAGTAACTATATAGTTTAAAGATACCTTGGTTTAAAATGGGACTTGTTCCATCGGGGAAGGGCAACTGACTTTTCCGAATATTCTGAACTCCTTTTCCTCAACAGCAGGTTCACATTCATTCCACGTTTAAAGTCACTCCATCAGCGGCTCATCTTCAGATACTGTCCACGGCGGCGTCATGCTATCTACTTCTCTCACCTTCATAAAGGCCTTGTGGGTGGGGTTGATAGTAAAGAAAGGCATAACAGCGTAAATGTAAATCAGACGTGACAAGGATAACAAGGACAAGGGTTCGCTTTAAAGGATCGGTTCGGTCCACACTACTCGAAAGCCGACACCGGAGAGCCATTGCAGGAGAAGTGGTTTGCTTGAGACGAGTAGCATCATACAGGAAGAAAAGAAAGAAAATAACTTCCTACTGTGGTTATTTCTATTATTAGGCAGGATTTTATGGTTCAATTCTGAATCCTCAAGTATGAAACTATGAAATATTGAGGCTCCTGCTTATGGCTGAATCTGAAACAGCTTCCCCGCTGCTGTGTTTAAGGTTCGGGCCTGCTTTGCCATATGTTTGTCACTGTCCGGATAATTTAACAGGAAATGAAGACAGAATGATGGAAGATAGGTGATGAGAATGAACGGGAAGAAAAAAACACAGAAGACAAAAAGAGAAAGAAATGTTGGGAGCTGTCAGCGAGGAGAAGTGGGAAGCAGATTGCACATCTGATAACACATCAACAATACCTGACTTCACACTATGTGATACCAGTGACCTGGAGCTTCTGAACGGCTTTAAATGTTGTGACAGAGTGTCATCTGAAATAGGTTTCGCTTCATTTCTCCAATTGATTAAGTTCTGTTCAGTTCTGAGGATTTAATGTGAAGACTTGGTAATGAGGTTCATTTGACATGTCATAATTAGTCCCCACGTTGTGGGGGTGGACACAGACTCAGATGGAGCTTGTGGGATTAAGGCTGGATGCCCTTCCTGATGCCCTGCAGTGGGTTCAAACCCGCAGCCTCTGGCTCATAAGTCCCCGAAGTGCGTGCTCTACCACTGCGGTACCATAATGTAAAGACTTGATAGTAGAAGACTTGTGATTGTGGATGGGTGGTGTGGCGCTCACCTGGTCTCCAGCTGTTTAATGGTCCCTGCCATCTGGTTTATCTTCTCCTCCAGGCGACTGATGATTTCACTCTTCTGTTTGGAGCTGGCCTCCGCATTCTGAGGGAAACAGCCCAAAGTTAATTGTCCTGATTGCCCTATTATCCCTGACAGCAATCCAGATCTGGCATCGGTGATGAGCCGTGCATACAAACAGGAAATGATGTCACTGTGCTCAGCAGTTTTTGTAAAGAATCACTCGATTTAAACATGTGCCCTCGAGTTTGGGTTGAAGAGATGGTTATCTCCATTCATATGTACCATGGACAAAATTATACCCACAACCCTTCTAATTTGTGGTTTCAGCTGTTTCATTAAATCCATTGCCAACTGGAGTGTAAAATCTAGCGCACAGCCATACAGTCCCTATAGACCAACATTGGCTGAAGAATGGGTCCTAAGTTCATTGGAAACCTGTACCTCTTATGGTAGATTTTTAAAAACGGATTTTATCTCAATTATTTTACTAATGGGCAAGAATAACTACCTATCCCACAATGCAATGCTAACTCAGTGTTCACCTGGCCTGTCTCTTCCTTTTTTTATCCCTTTTTTCCCCAACCTGAATTCCCTGAGTGTCCTACTGCTGGGTCAGTCTCTTTGATACCCTCTAGAACATCAACAGGAAGGAGGAAGCCGTAGCATGTGTCTCCTCCAAGTCACATGACCACTAGCCCTCACTATGTCACACATCACGACCTGTCGAGGAAAGCACAGTGCTTTGCCATGGGAGCAGAACGAAGCAGAGTACTTTCCATTCACTTAATTGCGAGCGACCGGATGACCCAGAGGGGGACACAAGTGAACTCAGAATACTTGATCTAACCTAAACCCTAGACCCATGTGAGGCTTAGCCAATTTATGCCCCACTAACTTTGGACCTCCGGCCGTGGTTAGAAACGGCCTAGCAGGAATTCGGTCAGTCTCTTCATCACTGCTTTCAAAAGTAGAAGATGAAAACTTGACAAGATGCTATGTGGAGGGGAAGACGGACATAAAAAAACTCCTCCATAACAACTCGGATAAGCCGAGTCCTGAGATTGGCTAGAATCACAACCAATAGCACTGGACTGGAGTATCACCTGTGACTTGTGGGTGAGCTGTTGGTTGATGGCACGAAGGTCCTCCAGCTGCTGTCTGAGTTCCACCAGAGCATCCTGCTTCTCACAGATGTCTTTCTCCAACATCTTCATGGACAACTCCATCTCCTGCTTCATACCGATCTGCACCTCAAGCTCCTTCTCTACGTCCTGGAGAGAACCAACGCAGTCAAACAACAATGAACAAAAATGGCATGGCCTGACTGTATCTCAACATACATAACAACTTGCAAGGAGCTTCGACGACAATGGTGGACTGAATTGGAGCCTTTCTAATTCATTTTGATTGGAAGTTAATGTTTAAGGTCCAAAACCACAAACTGGATACCGAAAAGTATTTGCTAGTGAGGAAATGTAGGTCAAATTACTTTCAAGCTCATCAGTTTGACAACTTTTCCTTTTCCTTTCACTATGTTGAGGGTTAAGTGCAGATCTCAGGCTAAGAAATCTGGAAATCAGAAATAAGCTCAATTCCCCTCATAGAACTAATAAAAGAATATCTTTCAACATTTACTGTCTAATATCTACAGTGGGGAAAATAATTTCACACCCTGCTGATTTTGTGACTTGGTCCCCTTACAAATAGATGAACAGTCTATACTTTTCATGGTAGGTTCATCTTAATAGTGAGAGACAGATTTTTTTTTATCCCAGAAAGTCACAGTGAATTAATTTAGAAAAAATATGATGTGAGACATTCATTGTAAAGTGCTTTGAGTGGTCCTTAGACTAGAAAAGTGCCATATAAGAACAAGTCCATTTACATCTTTCCACTTAAGAATGACCCAAACCTTTTATTTTAGTGTGAACCTAGGAACGAATGAGAAGTAGCATCTTTATTTGAGTAAATAAATATGTGGGCAGAATTAATAGGTGAGGGTCAAAACTGATGCCATAAAGGTTCCCTTATCAGTCCCAGAAGGGGAAATGTGCACCTCTGCATTTCAATCCATCCTATTGTATAAGAGCAGTGAGCTACCATTATATGGTGCTCGGCAAGCGGTTAGGGGTTCAGTGTCTTGTTCGAGGACAACTCAACATGCTTTCTGCAGGATCAGGGATCGAACCTGCTACCCTTCGATTGCCCGACTGCCACCCCTAATAACTTTATGATTGGAAACAGACACAACAGATGTCCTAATAAATATTATTTCCACTTATTGTAAATGTCAATCTTGATGACCTTAATTATTATCCCAATTATTTAGCTACAGTGTGAACTACAGAGGAATATAAAACAGTGCATTAACTGACCAGTCGAAGCAGAGTCTCCTCTTTAAGCTGCTTGCGTGTTTCGCCCAGCACCTGCCCATCTGCTGATGAGTCACTTCTAAGTGCCTGAGAACACAGAAAAACCTATTAGCCAAAGAGATGCACAGATATAACAATAATGATAATCAACTCCTTTATAGGGACAGTGCATATTAATGAGCATTTAGAATGTAAATACACCAGATTTAGCCACCAGGCTGATTTTCATCCATTGTCCCAAGCAGTTAGGGGCTCAGTGTCTTGCTCGAGGACACTTTGAAGTGAACCCTCAACTCCTCCCTGAGCTCTCTGACATTTTCTGAAGGAACCGGGGACCAAACCACCAATCTCCTGACTACTAGACATTCACCCTACCTCTAGAGGTCTGCCGACCCAGGTCTAAAATGTAAAACTAAATAAGCTGTCTTTCTTAACAGTACCATCTGTTGTCAACCTAAAATGGATGCGTAGCCATGTGTCATTTCCACATCATACACTGAACGTTAGCTTAGCATCATTGCTGAAAGAAACAGGACGACTCCTCTTTCTCTTTTCTGTCTATGGGAGACCGTGATTAATGCTCACTAATAGTGATTGAACTCTCCCAAGGCAAAGGAATAACATTTGAGTGTTGGCATTAAATGACATTCACATCATGTCGGACATGAGCTTCTTCTTGAGGAGGTTACATTTTGTCCAAGGAAATAACTCCTGCCTGGATAAGCAGGGTATTCAGAATATCTGTCCTACCAGTTCCATTGTTGTACTGAACAAGCAGGATTAAACATCTGCAGCCATTACCGAAGTATAATAAGTATTAAAACCTCTTATCAGAAAAAAACAATCATTCATTAATTCTGCATCAAGCTTCCATCACTGAGTAACACATTAAATTCCTCAACATGTACCGGACAGTGAGCCTCGGGTCAGGACACATGTGTCCGATACTTGATGTCATCGTCAACTGCTCATCTGAAGTCAGGTTGTGGAGTCATATTGGAGCCTATCTCAACACTGATTGGGCAAAAGGCGAGGAAACACCCCGGACAGGTCACCGTTCCATCACAAGGCTTGAGCAGATAGGGGCTCAGTGTCTTGCTCAAAGACATTTCAACACACTTTTTGAAGGGACCAGGGATCAAACCGCCAATATTCTGATCACTAGAAAACCACCCGACCTCCTGAGGTATGCCACCGCCTCATGTCCAGTGCTAAACAACATAAGAACATAATGTACTTGCCTTCCTATTGGACTCCAGTTGGTAGCAGCTCTCCTCCTTTACTCTTTCTACATCTTCTTGTAGGGTGATGATCCTGTTGTTTGCCACTGCAAGCTTTGAATAACAATATTTGAAACAGGTTTTGCATAAACAAATGGCATCAGCATGCATGTAGGGATAAACCGAGGGGTTGGTGTAATTGGAAAGCAGTTTTCTCAATGGGAAGAAATGCTTGAATAAATCCTGAGATGGGGGGGAAAAAAGCAGCAGGACTCACCTCCTCTGTTAGTTTTGTATTAGACTTTTCCAAAGCATCCACCTTGGCCTGGAGGTTATTTACTGAAGCACTATGGAAAACACAGAAAACTAAATGAGCTATTTCCTGTCAAGCCTTACAATGGCTGTTGCTGATTAGTGTAAGAGTGTGGGGTGCTTACAGGAGGGTTTGCTAACATACCTTAAATGTCTGTTCAGCTCCTCAACATAATTCTTTTGGTCAAGAATTGCTGTGATCTGGCCGTCGCTGTGACACAAGGAAAGGAAACACAGGGGTTGAACAATGAGGGGACGGTGACTGTCATGATCAATGTGATTTATCATAAAAAGACAAAAAAGTGCTTTCAGGGATTACTGATATCCTGTCCGATCAGGCTGTATACATTATTAATCACCTACTAACTCGAAAAATTAAAGAACCATGGAACATTTCTACTGCATGAGTTCATAAATAATGTTTATCAGCTTGGATACCCTTTTATATTATCAATTAATATTAAGCATGTGGGCACTGAAGAGACCAGTTGGTTAAGTTTGGCAAGTAGAATTTTCCCCAATTCATCCATTATGTAAGCTTTCTGCTGTGTAACTGTACAGAGCCTTCATTGACAATTTGTGTGCTTCATAATGCATCACAAGTTCTCAATCGGAGACAGGTTGGGACTACAGGGAGGCCATCTAGCATCCGCTCTCTCTGCCATGTACGTTTAATGTCACCCTACAGATGAGACTGAAGATGTCACGTGTAGGAGGGATCAAATGTGTCATTCAATGCAATGTTGTGTCCAGACGAACTGATTCACCTTTATTGATTCCATTCAAATGTTCAGCATGTAACAGGCTTGTACTGCCCAAGATTGAAAGAAGTCACTTGAATTGCTGAATCTATCTATCTATCTATCTATCTATATATGCATAGATAGATAGATAGACAGACAGACAGACAGACAGACAGACAGACAGACAGACAGACAGACAGACAGACAGACAGACAGACAGACAGACAGACAGACAGATAGATGGAGTACTCACCCTTCTGTGCTCTTGCTACTGTGTCCGCCATCCTTGAGGTACATCGAAAAATCTATCACTCCCACCTGCCGAGATTTTCAAATGAAAATACTTTTAACGAAGAGCAGTGACGTTAAAATGAACCCACACCAGAACAAATGTTTTACAGTACCTATATAACCGTTGATGGTAACTAACTTGAGGGTAATTAATTATTGGATGACACCAGGAGCCAAATGTATAAACCATGCATACACATGAACTGTACTTGTACCACTTTCCATATAGAAATCCACAAATGGTGAGAATGTGCATATCAGTGGACATTTCATTCGGCGTGCAGTCTTTTGAGTTGTCAGTAAAATTGTGTTTCTTCTTCAATTGCTTATGTACAGGAACCAGGGAATGGGGGGGGATCAGAAGTCATTTATAGTACATTGTGGGCATGGTCAGCAGACTTGTGTACGTGCTCACAACGTCAAGATGATTGACAGATCAGGGGACAGATGTAGATAGGGTTTTATGAATCAGACTCAAGAACTGCATATGGATTCTTTTGGATTTCTCTACATCAATATATAGTTTTATACATTTGGCCCCAGCGTCATACGTGTGTAACTAAAATAATTACATCCCCATCCTGGATGTGAATGTTTAAATACAAGTTAAAGTTTTGGGGTGAATATTTTAATGTATTTAAATAAGCAGACTTTTTCCAGCTTCCTTTACATATTAGAATAGCTATACAAGCCATTTCCTTACGGAAAAAAAACTAGCTAGCTGATTAAAATGCCATCACGCTCCATGCCATCCCATGACGAGATAAGGCCAACAAACTCTGTAAGCCTGCATGATGGATGAAGCATGAAGTGGTTTCTCTGTAGTTTGAATATGGCTGGTGATGAGGCCAACAGGATCTAGTCTGAACAAAGTGCAACATTTTTCACATTGACATAATCAACACCATCCAAGGGAGCTTAAGCAAACAAAACTCTAGCTTTTGAGCTATATTGAGGTGTTTTGCCATAGAGGAACGTGTCAAACTCAGCTTAGTTGGCAGTCCTATGAAAAAGTTAGCCACACTGTAATGTCAAGCGACCTGTGAATCCAAGTCTTCTCCCTTCATGCAGAGGTTGGCATCAATGACATTTAGTCCAACAAGCAATCCGGCGATCACGGCCCCTTCTTCTTCCATCATCAAGGCATTCGGCTCATAGAACTCACTACAGAGGGCAGACACAGGATAATCGCATAATCAGTCTCGTAAATGACCCCTGGTTATATAGGCAAGTGTCACTTGTCTCATATCTCATCTCCTTCAACACATTTTAAATTGAAGGTATGAGATGAGAAATAAGCCTCAGGTGTCATTTTATTAGTCAGCAGGACCTAACATAGTGCAATGCCAACAGACCTAAGCAGGTCCTTTCTGTTGATGATGGTCTTCATGTAATCAGATAGCTTCTTCTGCATTAAGGCCAATCGAAGCCAGGCACGTCCTCTTCCCAGAGGTGTTCTGTGCAGGAAAGAACACAAAAACCTTAATTAGTGTACATTTGTCAAGGGAACAGCTGCTATTTGTCCTCATGAATAAATACCCAACCCAACTTCTGGGTATGGAAAAATCTGATATAACTTCTCCATAGACTGAGTGGAAAAGACTTACTTGAGGCCAGGCAGGTCTTTTACACTGGCAGTGATCTCCCCTGCCTCAGGGGTCAGCTTCTCCACCAGCTCCAACGCCCCCCAAAAAGACTTGTTCTGCCCAAGGAAGGTCTTTTTGGCTGATGATTGAGAAGAACTAGTTTGTTAATAATTGATATTTCGGGTCAGCGATCATATCAATGAATCAACATAAGGATAGACAGATAGAACGTTGGGTATCTTGGGGAGGGAACTAAATATATTTACTTGTGTATAACACACTAAATATATTTACTCGAGTAGAACACTTCTTCATAGCCTAGAAAGGATGAAAATTGATTTCCCGTGCAGTTCTCAACATTACAGATCAACACAGGAATACTTCCTTGAAGAACAACCTCTTAGAGGACGCCGTACGTACTTTTCAACCCATGTTTCAGACAGTGCTCCATCACGACAAAGAACTGCTGGAGAGGAGCATAATCAGAGTCAAGTGTCCGGCCGAGGTTGAGAGCTGACTCGATCAGGCCCTTGATACTCAGTTTGGCCATGTTCATCAAATTGAGTCTTTCAATTGCAATCGGATCCTTGGGATCTGGAGAAAAACATGAAAACATAGAGATCAGAAATTTAAATTAGGGGGAATATAGCCCTAATCCTACAATCACCATATCTCAGCCAACAGTCCAGCAGCAGCAGCAGCGCCAAATCAGATTTTAACCTGTTGAAATCTCTACTTGTGTGTGAAGGATTGGGTAGTCTGTGTTGTGTTTGGAATGATTAACATCCCAGGAAAGAGAGAGAGGGGACTCTTCATTCTAGACCCTGGTTGTTAGTGCTGTAACAATCAGAGGATATCTCACACAATATGTCATCTCCACATACTGAACCAGCGACAGGGTCATGGATGCTCCAAGACTCATTGATGCATGTTGGGAGCAAAGGCTCGCCCGTGTCATCTGATCCCACAGAAGAGCTACTCTCGTCCAAGCTGCTGAAAGAATGAATGCTGGTTGTGATTGACAGGTGTTAGAACACACAGTGCATCACAACTTCCTGCAGACTGTTCAGAGGGCCCATGATGATCCCTGTCCACTGCTAAAATCCTCAGTTTAGACAAAATTCTGTATCCTGTGACAATATCGAAATCTCCTTCCAATGAGGTACTGTTGAGAGATGATATTCAATAACATTGAACTAATGCCCTGCCCTTGGTGCAGGTTCTGTATGCGTGGAGACATAGATGCCACGTTCTACTTAATCCTTTCCTCGCGCCAAATAATTCAACCGAGGGTCCCAATCGGTTCTGTAAAACCACTTTGTAAACCGTGACAGAGGGAGGTTGTGTTGAAGTGGCGAGTTGTATTCCTCCAGTGTTCCTTTGGAGCAGTTCAGGGTCACTTTGTCTCACATGTGGTGAGAGTGGTTGTTAAGTTTGCATATCTGATTTTGAAAAGTATTTCCTCTTTCGTCAAAGGATCCATAGAGAAGTCCACCGTCCGGCGGTTTAGCATGCTGTGACAAACATGGCATGTTCACGGGCCTCGTTTGACTGGATAATTTATTATCCACACGTCTCTTCCACTTCATACCGGCATAGTCACCAGAGTATCATATCATCTCTGCGGGAAAGTGGAATTTACCGACATTTGCTCGACACCGGTTCAATATGATGAGGCTCTATTTAGAGCATGCACGCCCCCACTTGAGTGCTTGCATGGCAATCTCTGAAAAGTCTGACGTTGGAGCAGATTTATCATTTGATAACAGTCAAGATCCTATTCACCTCGTTTATGATAAACTCCTGCCTGCAAAAGTGTAAAAATTAAAGATTAACCAAGCTTCTGAATTAATTCATGTTCACTTATCCCACCTCATGAGAGGCACTTGGCAAAGATTTAATGGATGTATAAAATACCCCTAGTGGTCCTCTAGCAATTGGGAAATTGGTAGTTTGAGCCGTGGTCCTTGCAGAAAGAAGGTTGAGGTGTCCTTGAGCAAGACACGGAGTCCCCAACTGTTAGGGACAACATGAAAATTAGCCTGGTGGCTAAATCTGGCAGATTTACAATCTAAATGTTCATTAATATACACTGGAGCTTAATACTATTATGTTTAGACCATATGTAAAAATACTACTAACAATTTTTTTTAAATCACACAAAAATATTGTATTTTTTACTTATTGGTGCCAGTAGTGCAGGTTAGGCACATGCTCAAGGTTATAGTTTATTAAATGCAGAGTGTGTTTGTATTTTGAGGCACATCTCAAGGCTTTAACAACCTGTGCTACCAAATCCTTTGGCCTCCAATAGTTCTGCAAATGCTTCAGTGTACTTTAAACAAAAGCTGAAATCTGAGAATGTTCTCTATTGATAAAATACATGTTCTACCTGAACCATGGGTCTAGGTTATACAATACTAATTTTAAGGGACCATGTGCAGCTTCTTACATTTTCACTATTTGATGCGGTGCATCAGCTTATAAGTAGCTTCGCGCTAATTCACATCTGCAGCCCCTGCATGTCTTTTTGATGGGGAGAGGAAGCCGGAGCACCCGGAGGAAAGCCACATAGTCATGGGGAGAACATGCAAACTTAACACAGAGAGGACCTGGGATGGGATTCAAACCCAGGACCTTCTTGCTGTGAGGCAATAGTGCTAACTGTTGCAGCATTGTGATTTAACCGGTGTTTTTACCATGCTTGGAGACACTCCTTTATATTTTGAAATATTATACTGGGCTACACTGGCACAAAGCAAGTCTATTGCTTCCATGTTGCAGCCTATTCCACTCATCCCGTATTAGGCAGACCCTCGAGCTGCCAATGTCTTCTCACTTCTTATGTAAGATTTCAGCCAACAACAAACTGTGACACAGTCACAGACACATCACAACTTCGAGGGGAGCACAATCTGGACTTTGGGTTATTTGTGGACTCTGAAATGTGAGAAAGCTGTCTTAATAATACGAGAGGTCCATTTTACCCGTGAACCCTAAAAGATACTGGGGATTTTCGAGGCCTGGCTTCTGTGATATGTACTGTTGAGATCATGGAGGCACCAGCAGCCTCAGATAATTAGATCAGTGGACTGCAAAGAGACTATTAAGATGAGGAAAATTTTGGCCTGTGCCAATTTTTATAATTTTGTACAGTCTTCTGTCAGTTCACTCGTCAGTGATCAGATCAAGATTCAACAAGATTCAAGAAACTTTGAAACCCCACAAGCAGGTTGGTGGCATTTCTTAAATGTACATTACGGTGGCTCTGTGTTCTTAACAAATACATAGAAGAAGAAGAAGATGCTTTATTCATTCTTATTTTTATTTTAAATTTTATTTTTCATTTATTCTATTTTAGATTCTCTTAATCAGTCCCACAAGGGAACATTTGAAATTCTCTGCATTTAACCCATCCTAGCTTTGTCCTTGTAAATACATTCAACTTAATGTGTTCTCCGCATTCAACTCATCCTATCATATAGGAGCAGTGAGCAGCCACAGTCCCCGGGCTGAAGTTGGGATTCAGTGTCTTGCTCTAGGACAGTTGGACACGCTTTCTGCAGGGGTCAGGGATCGAACCATCAATCCTCCGATTACAAGATGACCGATCGCCCTACTTCCTGAGGTATACAATATGTACACACGATAAATACTTCTAGACTACACAACAGACCAATCATTGAGAGAGATCTGTCAGGAGGTGATGGAGTTGCCAGATCTCCATCACCTATCCGACCAAACACGTTTCAATTTCTCCTTTGCCAAGAGGAACTGATGTCAAAAAGCATCCAACAGCTTCACTTCTAGCACAAGGTGACGAGGGCTATAGGCTATGAAATAATTCATTCCTTGGAGTCTGCAGAACGGCTTATCTAGGTGCAAGAGCCACACTTTCACATTTGGTGCTTTCTAGTCATCACTGTCTAGCTTGAGACGTTGACGGCTTCCTGGCACTGAAAATCACCGGACACAGTAACCTAAACCATCAACTGCAGACAAGAGAAAACCTGCCACGTGAAGCAGTATCCTGATCCTCAAGCTGGAGGACATCGCCATGTCAACATCATCCCATCCATCATCATATTCATCAGTCATCATATCATCTGATGAACTTTCAATGAAGATTACTGCAAAGCTTGAGGAACACACATCGTGCACACAGATTGTAAGGAGACCTTACTCTGTTGAACTTTGCTATGAAAAGGGACCCAAGCTTCTAATTTATAATCATTTATCGTCAATGAACAAGGAAATCCCATGTGCACATACCAGCACCAGCAGTTTTTTTATTCAGTAATTGGCTTAGCAAGCCCGTAGCGGACAATACCTACAATTCTGACTAGAAAACAGAGAGAGGTCCCTTTCACGTGTCACCATCAGTCCCCACATTGTGGAGGCGGACATGGACTTGGATGGAGCTTGGGGGATTAAGGCCGGATTCTCTCCCTGGTGGGTTTGAACCTGCTGCCTCTGGCTGGTCAGGTCCCAAAGGACGCACTCTACCACTGAGCTCCCACAGCCCAATCTGACTAACAAACAGCGGACCTCAAAAGTAATGTTGGATCTTCTAAAACAAAAGATGAATTCTGTTACATAGTTATCCCATTTTTGATCAAAATGCTTGATTTGAAGATCGCATCAGACCATCAAATATGGAATCCTTTCCTCCAGACAATGCTTGAGGTGATCTCCATGCACATCGCTTGTTGTGTTTGAATAGAAGAACACTAGCATGGACATCTACTCACTCACAAGGTCTTGTAATCAGTCCCCGCAACTCTTTAAGTGACGATGGTAAAAAAATAAATCAGTGCAGTTGTCAGGATGATCTACCATGCACCGAGCCAGGACTGAATGTTGATCCATCAACCATCGAAACGATGTGGACGTCTTTCCCTCCCTCCTCATCCGCCTCACCAATACGGAGAACAACAGTTCAGGCTGCCAACGGCGGTAAAACAAACTGCTGCGAATTAAGTGATTACAATAACGATTTGTAATTAATCGACTATTCAAGAGCAGAACAATTAGCCTGTGGCACTGCAACAGCCATGGCTTCTGGAATGTCAATACATGACTCATTAGCTGTGTCTGGGGGTCGTGGGCTGAATGACTTGTGTGGTTCAGTCTCATGACAAGAGGCACGTGTGAAGTCCAGACTCACATTTTGCCTAAAAAAAACCTGATAAATACATAAATATATATTTTCAGAAAACGTTCGGATCATGGTCCAAATTACACTGGAAAACAGTGGCAAGAACTGGGGGGCAACCAACAATCGGAGCATTGGGGTAGACTCTGGCATGACCCCACGACCTGACCTCAGATAGGTGGTTGACTACAGATGGATGGATTCATCACCAGACCCCAGAGGACACTGTGAGCCAACTAAATGCTGGAACATGCGCCCATATGAAACAAACTGCTTGTTCATTGTTGGGCATCATATTTGGATTTGGTTACGTCCCGTCTCGGTCCAGGCTGCTGGGAGTGGACATCAGCAGCATGCAACCAACCCTATGTTTGCCAGCTGATGGTCTGAGCGCGGTGCAGTGGGATAGGCTGAAGACAACAGAAAACCAAATGACGTATTGAAAAAAATAAAGCCAAGTCGGTCGTCAGTTCCCTGGGTTAATTCTGAGCATGCCAATCACAAGTTCTCTCGCACTCTCCCGCTCTCCCTGGGAAGATTTATTACCCAGAGGCACCTTATTTACGAGCACCAAGTCATCCTACCCACAGCTCCCAACATCGACCCTGTTCTGCCGAAAATCCAGCTCAACGATTCTGAATGGAATACAGTAGTAGCACATCGGATGATATGACATGATGATATGCAGCTCCGGGGGTCCGGCCCTCATCACCACGCCCTAGCTTAAAACCTGAAATCCCAGCATGCCACACATTACCAGGGACACCGGGACTGACGCGATGGCGTTTACCTTCGTGGGCCGGCTCGGGGTCTGGTGTCAGGGAGATATCGTTGAGCTCGCGCAGGCAGAGCCATTCTCCGTCAACAGACACGCGGAAGTTGCAGAGGTAGATGGTCTCCCGGGCCGCCTGGGTGATCTTGTCAGTGGTGGGGGTCGGGGCGTCGCTCTGAGGCATCAGGTCAGACATGATGACTCAGCTGATGCGAGGCAAAGCCAACACCGCCGAGCGAACGAGAGGGGTGCAGCTTCTGTCGCAAAAAAAAATAATCCAGGCGCAAAGAAAGGGCCCAAAATATCTGGATTGGTTGGTGGGGATGAGGGAAAACACAGAGAATCCTAAATCTAATGGCAACAGAAACTCATCTGACAGGAGAGGATGGAAAGGAGCATCCAGACAAACCGGATAGATGAAAACATACAAAGGGAAAAAGATGAGACCGGAAAAGGCCAGCAGGTGCTTGAGAGGATGATGTATTTTCTTCTCTGCTTCCCCTTTACGCCTGCATTCTCCTTCTCCTCCTCCTCCTTCCTTATAGAAAAGAGCCAAGAGGGAAAAAAAAAATCGCTGCTGCCTTGAGAGTGCCCGGCCCTCCCTCTTTCTTGTCCCTCCTTTACAATCTCCTGCTTGCTCTTTTGTGTAGCCCCGGGGATTTGAAAACGCCAGAGAGCACAGTGCTGAAAAATCACAACCCCTCCTATGGTCAGCTTGACACCGGTCCGTTCTGATTGGACTGCTCTCACACCGCAGTGAATGCACTGGGGTGGGTGTCGACCAAGATGGCTGACAAATATGCTGGCTAGAGGAACGAGTGTCACGTGAGCAGATGGTGCATGCGTAAAAAGGAAGGGGGGGGTAGCAGTGGGATTAGAGGTGGGGGGTCCCCAGACCACCTCTCTGATGCTATCGATGCATCAGAGAACTCCTCCGTCTCCGAAGGGTAAGCGACACCCCCTGGCTTGAAACAAAAGCCCATTATTCAATAAGCGATCGGTTGAACGGGCAGCTAAGTGACATCAGTGTTCCTTCTCACAGACGCCAACAGATACAGGCGACCAACGCAAACTGCAAAGCTCGGACTCCACTACAGCTCACAGAAGACACATATATAGTTTTCTTGAATAATATGACCATCTTGTCACACTAATGACTTCAAAACTTATTTTTCGTTTTACATCGCTGACATATAGTAAGATGTGATTTTACTGGCTGTGATTCACTTGTGCCGACATGTTCCAAGGTGTGAGTTATTCAGACAAGCTGTCGGTTAAATAGAGAAACAACACATTTCAGTTGGATTTGAGTGAAAACGTAACATGGAGGTGGAGTGGGTCATCTTGTCACCATAAGGTCCACTGGTTCGATCCCTTGCTCCTTCCGAAAATGTGCTCGAAGGGATGTTGAGCAAGACACTGAACTCTCTAACTGGCCCCTGGGTGCTGCAGCTGCCCACTGCTCCAACACAATAGGATGGGTTAAATGTAGATAACACATTTCATTGTAGGAATACAATGACCAGATAATGAGGCTTTCCTTTCAGTCACCAACCGGGACTCATGATGAAGGAGCGTTTTTGTGTAGCTGGTTCAAAAGGGTCCAACAGACACTTCAACGCTAACTTTTAAGTGTTTACTCGAGATATCTTTTTTTTTTTTTATTCCGGCTTCCTCTATAGGGTGACCTCTTTTAGTTTTATTCATGAACTATTGATCTGCTGCCGTCAATCAATTATGTGAATTATGATCAGTTTTTTTATGCATGTAATTTAGTTCCCTTATTCAGGTTTTATCTTCTTCACTCTGTATTATAGAGCTCATTTTTCACATTTGGATAGCTTGTTCATTTTGTGTTCTCTTTTATTACCTTATTTTGATCTATGCACTATCGCTCAACACACAGGAAATTACATTGTATCCGCATATACGAAATATGCTATCCATCCATCCATTGTCAACTGCTTATCCGAGCTGGGTCGCAGAGTCCTCTCTGGGGTTGAGCAGTTAAGGGTTCAGTGTCTTGCTCAGGGGCAACTCTACACGCTTTCTGCAAGGACCGCGAATTGACGACCGCCCTATCTCCTGAGCTATGCCGCCACATATGCTGTATGAACTAAAACGGGTTCCTAAATCCCCAGTGTTTCAAAGAAACCATTGTTAAACCTCAGTCATGTAAAGACGTGATAAACAAGGCAATGGCATCTTACAGCCGTGTTAGTGAACTGCTACCCATTAAGAAGATGATGGGCAGTGGTCATGGGACATAGGTCATCATTCACCTCCTCACAGACAAAAGGCCGTGTCTTGTCATCGCACAGGTCCCAATGACATGTTTCCTCTGCGTTTAACCCATCCTATTGAATAGGAGCGGTGAGCAGCTGCAGCTCCAGTTCTTTTTCCTATTGCCTTGCTCAGGGGCACAGTCAACTCAAGTCAATTCTATTTGTATAGCCCAGCCCATCATCACAAATTGACTATTTGTCTCAGTGGACTTTATATCAACACAACATCCTGTCCTCAGACCCTCACATCAGATAAGGAATAACTCCCTTAAAAACCCCTTTAGCAGGGAGAAAAACAGGAAGAAACCTCAGAGAGCTAGCACAGACGAGTATTAACCCTAACATCCATGTCTTTTTTTAGTTTTATTCTCAAACCATTCCTAAGACTCGGACAACATACAATAACCCCAGTAGCAAATAAAAGGTGCTGGTCAGTCCAGCTGAGCTGTCAAAAGCTAAAGAAAACACGCTGGAGAGAGGGGCTGTTAGCTTCACATGGAGAGAACTGATCACATTTTATTTTTGTTGCAGTACAGAAAAAGAGGAAAACAGGAACACACACAGGCCTCTGCCTATGGCAAGCCCCCAGGGAAAGGAAACCAAGGGAAAAACAGAGGAGACTGTCAAAAATATCATCAAACGTAAGAGAAGTCCTGCAGCAATCAGACCAAAAAGTCCTCATTTGTAAATGTTAAACCAGGCTGTTGGTTGCCTTTAAGGTTAATGGAACCAAGAAACAAGGCCAGCAGCTATCTAACCTCAGCGGAGTTCATGTCAGGGTGAAAACGGTATCCTTTCAGAATCATCACAATACAGGATACACATACGCCATAATCACACTGCAAATGGTGCGTTAGCAGGACAACTAGGCCCATTGGCCATATTGATTAAAATACTAATAATATTCTATATAAGGACAGAGCATATGAATAAATGTTTGAAACGTGATTAGCATAAGGCTAATTTTCATCTGTTCATCCCAAGCAGTTAGGGGCTATGTGTCTTGTAGACACACTTTCTGGAGGTCCCATTGGTCGAACCATCAATCTTCAGATTACTAAAAACCACCCCACCTCTTGAAGCCACCCAAAATTCTTACCTCTTGATAGAAAAATGAAATGTGGCAAAGGTTGCTTTTTATGCAATAATTAAGAAGAAAAAATATTCTATTGCACCTGATAAATTGTACATTTCAGCCTGATTTAGCAAATGACTCCTTTGGCAACTGCCTTATGTACTCCTAAAATCACTGCCAGAGAATGGCCCAATTTGCAAACAGAGCTACCAACGTTATAAACAGCTCTCATTTTGTAAAATTAATTAATTATTTTATGTTATTTAGCATTGTAATAAATATCTTTCATTTTCAAATTGCAATACCAAGTGGAACTGGTCACAAGATGGGAGGCTGTTTATTATATGGAGTAGAGGTTTCATTAAGTGAGCAGGCTTTAAAAATAAATGTTACTGAACTACAGACGCAGCTCAGGTGAGCTACATGAATACAATTTTACTCCCTTGCTATTTAAACATTAATTTTGTCTGACATTAAATAATTAGTATATTAACGGCTGTGATGAGCATCAGTTGGATATTGAATATTTTGTCGCGTTGTACGCAGATATCGCGGTATTTATCGATATCTTATGAAGTTCAAAACGGTTGTCACGATCAGGCTATTTTCGATACCGCCAGGTACCAAGTAACTCTTACTGAAGAGATGTAAGAGTTTGTGTTCATACAGTGAAGTAAAATAGAAGGATAACCACTTTGCACATAAGTATGACTAAGCTAAAACAAAAGAAGAGAAACCAGCAAGGAACACTTATCAGGTACGTGGTAATGATACTGCAGATTGAAATAGCACATGATTTACAAACAGGAAAGAGTCAACCCATGATCTGAAGCAGTGGGTGGCAGTCATGCACCTTCCAAAAATGCATGCCAACCACCATTTAACCACAAGCAATTAAATTAAACCATCAGAACTAAAGCAAGTTCATGCTCGTAGTAAACAAATTCAGCTGATGGGAATATCACGGCGTTAGCAAACAGACAGCTAACACCTGCTAGCTAGCCAGTGACCGTTACTTGGCGTGTATGCCGTCAAGCTTATCCTTTCTTTTATTAGTCCCGTTAAATGGATTGACACCTGTCCAGATTCACAAAGCATGTGAAGTTGTCCCAGTTAGCAAACTTTAACCAGCCCTTACTTTTGCACTTGGACCTCGTTCTGTCAATCTGGAGCTCGTACGGTCGGAGCAGGGCGGGAGACGGCGGTGCCGTGTTGGCAAACCTCACGTTCGAGGAGTTTAACGCCTCTTTAAAGTATATCACCGAGGTGGGAGAGAGAGTCTCATCCGGACTGTCACCATGTCCGTTTTCATCCTGAGCAGATGCCTTTTCGCAGGGATCCGAACTTTGTGGGACCTCAGGCGTTTGAAGGCAACGGTCCGACGACGGCTGGTCCCGCTCCGCCATCCTCAGGTCTGAACGGGTTCGGGTTCACGTCACCACCACATCAGCTGACAGCATCGTGTGACTAGTGAGGGACGTGAACATACCACATGTGTGTCGGGAGCAACACCGACCGAAGCTGTAAAGTCACCCTCTACTGCACTACCATGCCTTTTCCTGCACCTTTCCCTTCTTCTTCATGGCTTCAAAGGCGGCTGACTTCCAACTATCTTTTGCATCACTGCCATCTACTGCCCAGAGAATGGATTGACGCACTCCACCCACCCATCCAGTGGTGCTCGCTCAGCCATGTACCATGAGAAGAAACTTTATTTGTGCATACAACGAAATATGTTGTCAGTATTTAACCCATCCTATTGTGCAAGAGTAGTGAGCAGCTACAACACCTGAAGAACTCCAGTTCTTTTTACCCTACTCAAGGGCACAGGCAGGAGTATTCCTCAAGTAAGTAATCTCACTTGCATGACTTTTTGATGGTGGGAGGAAACCAGACCCAGACTCCACACAGAAAGGTCCTGGGATTGGATTCGAACCCAGGTCCTTCTTGGTGTGATACTGCAGTGCACCACTAGGCCACATTTTGCCACCTTTTCCTGATATTATAAGACTTTTTCCCCAGCATCCCATTGATCAGTTGAACTGATTCACCTCTTTTTCGTGACTGGACCTCCAACTTTACTTCGAGCACCAAGCTCTGTGGGCTGTAGACTTCCTTGTCAGCTGATGCATATATCTGATGGTTCCAATTATTCCATGATGATGAAGGTTTTCTGTCACGTCGACTTCACTGCCTCACCTGTCGCGTTCTACTCCAGTGAGTCAGCACATTGTTACCCTGCAGACTTGGATCAGACTGGTGTTTACATGCTAGCCTGACTGGTTTCTAGAGAGTTCCATACACAGTTTCTCCCCCTGATTCTCTTCAGGGAATGTAGAAAGAGGACTTCCTTGTAGAAGAAGTGGGGCGGAGACTTCCAGCAGGTCTGGCAGCATGCAGCCCGTCCCAGCCCTGCTTTATATCCCTGTGGGAGCACAGAGGAAGACGGACAGGTGCTCAGACAGGCCTGGAGACTGAGGGAACGTTGTTGTCTTTTACCTTGGGAACAGAGGTAAGTGCTTCTAGTGTGTGTGCTTGCAGGCCACTTAGGTAGCATGTGAGCTTTGTGAGAAGTGAATGGTATATGTCAAGATAAGAGGTGTCTACCTTACAAGGAAGTGCTACAGCCATAACACATTCTGTACACAGCAAGTGGTGATCTGACTGCTGTTTCCTGGTGGAAAACACTCTTAACTAGTGATCCTTTCACTGTTGTTAAATCAGAGCAGATTTCTGACTGGGTCTAGTGTAGTTATTCAAAGTCTCACACCGTATTCCAATATACACACAGGGTTCACTTTAATGTTTCAGTCCTCAGGAAGACCGGAATCAGACAAGCAGGAATATTTAATAAACAGATTCATTTCTAATATCTATTTAGATTACTGGCTAATATATCATGTTTGAATGTTGAGCATATAAAATGTTTTATTTGATTGTCTTATTGCTCATGAGATACATGTGGATAGTACTAAAATTATATAT
>OMLC01055528.1:0-22936 GCA_900302585.1 Regalecus glesne
GCGCTCAACAAGCTTCCCTCAAGTGTGAAAACAAAGAGACTGATGTTATAATGTTTGCATGCAAATCAGTCTTTCTCCCTTCTCATCCTTCCTTTCTTTCTCTCTACCTTTCTCCCTTACTCCTCATATATCTCCCTCTTTCATTCTTCTTCTAGTTCAGCATACATGTTAGAGAGGCATGACTACAGCATTTTGCATTTCCATCCGCCACCTTAACTCCCAGTCTGTGGATCAGCAAGAGCTGCTCCATTGACTCTTACTAATGTTTCTACAGAGAAACACAGAGGACATGGACTGTATGGGGGTTCTGCTACATGAAATATAATTTTGAAGTGAATTAGTCGTGACATTTGTAGAGAATCTAGATTATAGAGTCTTTGAATTTTTCCTCATTAACCAAGGTATCAAATTCAATTAAACATGGATATTATTATGAATCGTGGGTCATATCTGAATTAGGGTCAAATTGAAGCTTACCTGCATTTCCATATCCAGAAAATGGATATTTCAATAAACAATTAAGCAATTTATTATAATTTCTATTATGATTGTTACAAAAATCCATGCATCATGTAATGGAGCTGTCGAAGCTTAATGAAATTCATCCATCCAGTCAACCACATGGCCAAATCTGGATTACAGTGGTAACACTCCTTTTAGGGACCCCAAACTCCCCTTTCCCCTGGCCACATCAACCAGCTCTTACTGGAGGATCCCAAAGGGTTCTCAGGTCAGCATGACAGCATAGAGATATAATCCTTATAGAATAATCCTTCCATCTGTTCCTTGATTTACCCCGTAGCCTCCTGCCAGCTGGGTGTGCATGGAACACCTGACAAGGGAGACCCAAACTGACTCCTTTACCCATACAGGAGCAGCAGCTCAACTCCAAGTCCCTCATGCATGACTGAACTTCAAACCCTATCTCTTAGGGAGATCCCAACCACCCTCTTGAGAAAACCTAAATTGGACACTTATACACATGATCTCATACTTTAAGTCCTGTCCCAACCATCCTGGCTATAAGTGAGAGTAAGAATGGAGTTTTAATGGTAGATCCAGAGCTTTGCTGTCTGGCTCATCTCACTTTTCATCTCAATGTTTGTTTTCCCTCCTTTCTTACATTTTATCCTCTCAGTGTCTTCAGAAGGCTGAGGCTGTGGAGCTCTGTCTGCCATTGTTTCATATACTAAAGTGTGATGATCTGCTGCCTCTAATGGTGTGATTCATATGCTTCCATAGAGTAGTGTACTGACTGCAGATTTTGACTTGCAATTCAACAGAGCATCTGGGGCACGGCAACAGGATGGTGCTGATATATTGCTGTCATGACAACCCAACAAACTAATTATGCTGAGAGTCTGTGGACATGCATGGTTACTGTGACAGCACCATTGAAACTGATAGTGGCTATAGAAGAAAACCATATCAGTTGCTGAGGTTACTCCCTGTGGTGGATTCTGTTCTTGGGTGGGATCCGTTTTTTACGTATATATGCATTATCAGGCTTGGTTATTGTTCGCTGGTCTCACACTGCTCTCACACCAGTGGTGCATCATTGCTGATATTTCCCAGGGAGCTCATATAATTAGATCTTCATTTGACTGTAATCGGAAAAAAGTGTCCGTGCGTGTGTGCGCCCACGCACAGTCAAAACCATGTCTACCACAAAATGAATGATTAAATGAATGAGTGAGTGTTTCACTGGCTTTTTGATTGTAATGATAACTTCCCGTAGGGTCAAGCTGGCCCTCAGTTTACAAAGACCAAAGAGAGAGGAATAGTATAATGTTGTCTTCAAGGATTTGGTAGTGGTAGAAGTTCTGATAGGGAAGTATAGCTGCAGTATCTTCCTGGAAGAACCCCTCCCCCCTTCACAATATGTACTAAGCATGTGCAGCAGGGTGGCATGTTGAGATGGGGTGGCATGTTGGGTGGCATGTTGAGATAGCGTTAGTTGATAAGCTGTTGGGTACCAATGAAGCTGTTGGAGCCAATACGTTGATAAGGTGCAGCTCCCTGCCCAGAGGGCAAACACACAATAGTAAAAGGAGTGTGCACTACTAAGTGTAGATAATTTTCTTGCAGACCATTTACACAACCAT
The DNA here is from genome assembly GCA_900302585.1 of Regalecus glesne. NCBI lineage: Eukaryota > Metazoa > Chordata > Actinopteri > Lampriformes > Regalecidae > Regalecus > Regalecus glesne. Next base: position 2,106 of record OMLC01055528.1, read on the forward strand.
TTACAAGCCCATCAAACTAGTGTCTAATCACAGGCACCAGCTCTGTGGGTGCTGAGGAGGTCAACATTTTTGCTATGAATTGGAATAAGGTTGGTTGCGTTGCCAACTGCCAAATACGACAAAACGTACATGTTGTGATTTCAACTTTGTAACGTAACCAAATGCATGACTTCAACCAGACAGAGCTACTCGCACCTTCAAGTTTTACCAACAATGATGATCCATCAAATTTCAATTGTGTAACTTTTTTTAAATCAGTTATTAATCATTTGCAAACCTATACTGTACGTTTTCAAAGGTAGGTAATTAAAAAAAACAAATAAAAAAAAAGAAGCATAAACACAGGAGAAGTTGTGTGGTCAAGAATTTGGTGTGCGGAAGCCTCATCTATAGTCTATATGTACATTGTCCCTGTCTCTCCTCAACCTGCCTGTCAGAAGTAAATATTATAACTTTTCAGCAGTTAGACTGACTATTTAATTCCCTATTTAAAGTAAGACATGAGGCTGTGTGAAAGGTAGAGTGATTATGGACGAAGTTTAGGGACCTCTCCTTAAACCCTGTAGATCTGAGGAGTGTTCATCTCCCATCATGGGACCATGTATGTACTTTACTCCAAAAGCAGCAGTTTTGGTCACATTTTTGTATAAATTATTTATCTTTACATCTTTTTTCCTGGAAGATCTCTGCGGTCAAGGCACACAGAGCTTCTGCTGCAGCTGTTGGTGCCCGGCATGTGAGCAGACTGTCTAATGGTTCTGACACTTCATTAATGACCGATTGTGTTTTGTGGCAGTCTTCTGTCAGCCTAATGAAGAGTGTGTCCCCTCAAATATACACAAACTCACGCTTTGCTTACATGGTCCCTGTCTTAGTCTCTCACACACAGACTCTCTTTCTTTCTCTCTCTCTCTCTCGCTCTTTCTCTCTCTCTATCTCTCTCTTTGTCTCTCTCTCTCTCTCTGTGTCGATCTCACGTACTCAAAATTCCTGACTCAACTGACAGCAATAGTTCACCAAGGCATTTTAGGATGCTCATCTGTTTTTCCTTTGTTAGGATAGTGTATTTCAGGCAACTACCCTATTGCACATCAGAATTCTAGTCAGTCTTTCATTCGCACCACTCAGGGAGAATTATTAAACTAATTCAAGATAAGTATGAGGCATACACATCTTACCTGGTTTATTTGTTCAAACTCTAGACATGGTCTTTTTCTATTTTCTTCAACAACAGTCGGAGCATAATTTTCGACCTGAGCAATTTGAATCATGAGTGCACAAAAGAACGGTGAGATTTTAGGCAACATAAACATTACCTTCTGACCTCGACTCTGCTCACGTATTGGATCGTTTCTCTCTTGACAGGATGGGGAGACTTGGTAGAGATATCCATGTAGTCACTGAAACCCTTCTCAGGCAATCTCAGAACCTGCTTCATGATATTTGAATATTTCATACTGAATCCTATATTCGAATCCTGGGACTGTTTTATTTTTCTCTGTATTCTTGCACTGTATTTTTTTCTTTGTTGTAGAAATGACATGAGCTAAGAGTGTGCTTGACAGTTCACATTGCTCCTTGAGTCATCTCCAGGAATGACTACCCTGCACTAAAAGACAGTCATTTTTTTCCTGTTGCCCTTCTTTCCTTCTTGCCCTCTATTTGTTTTCTGGGTGAGTGGGCAGCAAGACAGGGTACAGTCTGTGGTCAGGATAAGTTGTTATTTTTGAACTCTAGAAAATTGGTTGCTAACGCAGCGCACGCACACATACACACACACACACACACACACACACACACACACACACACACACACACACACACAATACTTATTTATGTAAGAGTTCATATAAGGGTTAATATGGTCATATTTTTAGTAATAATTCTCTGTCTGAGTTCCAAGGCATACATCTCTCCACTGAAGAGGTCTGTACTTGAACCCAGAGGAACTGACCGGGCAGGTCAACATTGGCTAACAGGGGCTCTGTGATTGTGTTCAGAAATTAATACTAAATTGTTTAGGTTGCTTTAATTTCCATGACAGCTTCAGTAAGACGAGATGTTTAACTGAGACTAGCTTAGTGCACAGGATCAAAACAGCCAAAACGCTAAGTCAAGGGTATAATCTATCTCAAAAGCCATGGCTTTAAGAGCATAAATAGAATAAAGAGATAAATTCACACATGTTCAATTTTCAATTTGGCTGTTTTTTGTCAGTTTGGTCTGCAACTACCAGTTATTTAGTCCATCCAACCATTCATCTGTACATTCATCCATCCATCATCAACAGCTAATCCAAACTCAGGTCACAGAATTATGCTGCAGCCTATCCCAGTGCTCATGGGCCTAAAGGCCGAAAGGCAGAAACATCGTGGACAGGTCGGCTTTAACAGTAATCAGCAAAAGTGACTATAGATGAGATCAATGAGGGTGCATTATGGGTATTTGCCCAGTGAGTGAGTAGTCTGCAACAGATGAAAATTAGCCTGGTGGCTAAATCTGGCAGTCACACTCCAATTGTTCACCGATTTACTGTCCCTAACAGATTCTACTCTAATCCAAAAAGTTCATGGGGTGTGTTCATAAATCTGTGATGTGATAGAGTATATCTGTGTGATATGTGTGTTGAAGAGTGTTAAAAACGAATCGATAACATGGTGTATGAGGGGAGAATGTCTTCGCAGTCGCTGGGCTTGGATGCTCTTTTACGCTGGAGGATATCACAATGCATGTCCATGTGTTCCAGTATTGACAAAGATGCCAAAGCCCTGTCCCCTTGATTTTATTTATACTGTGTGTGTGTGTGTGTGTGTGTGTGTTTGGCCCAGCCATAACAATGAGAGCACAGCAGCCCATTTATATTCTCTCTCTCTTTGGAGCATTTGCTGGCTTGATGCATGACTTCCGTTCCATCAGAACCGCTAATGAACACGACTCTGCAACAAACTTAGTCAGAAAGCCCCTAATGCCTTTTGAAGCAGGCTTGGACTCACTGTACACAATAGCTGAATGAGGCCATCATTGTCTTCAAACGACAATTCTGCTGCGAGGACCAAAGAGCCAAACCCGCTTAGACCATTCACACTCCAACAGGCGGGTCTGTTTCTCGTGTAATCGGATAACTCCTCCGAAACAGCCATTCTGAATGGGAATCTTCCTTTTGTGTCTTTGCACTTCCCTTTCATCTAGATGGAATATATCAAATTAGTTTGGACTGTCCCCGTATGGTGTTCAGTTTCAGGCTCTTTAGCCTCGCCTCCACAGGGATCCGCCCGACAGCCATGGCCTTTCTGATTTAATTCCATCTGGATGAACAATGTTATTAGTGTGTCTCGGTGGCAGTGGTGGCCTGATCAGTGAAGGGGACCGCGAAAGAGCCGATGGGAATGGTTGATAAAGGGTAATTAATCAAGCTATCCTTTAATTCGAGTATCACAAACACACACGTGCATGCACACAGAGCCAGTATGCAGAGCAGGCTATTAGCTCTCTGCTCAGCCCTCTGCCATGTGGCACTCAGACCAGGTTTTAATGGAGGAACACCAATCGACAGATCCCTGCCTAACCTGCCTAACCAGGGATGGAGGGAGGTGTGTTTTGCATGTCAAGATCAGTCCCCACATTGTGGGCGTGGACACAGACTAACACGGAGCTTGGGGGATTACAGCCCGATGCCCTTCCTGATGCCTAACGGAGGTTTTGAACCCACAGCCTCTGAGTCATCAGTGAAAATATCCACATAATGTACTTGTGCACTATATAGTTTCAGTGCATCAAGGGCCAATGGAGGACGTGTCAACATCCAGTGTCATTTAATTCATTTCCATTCAAACTACTTTTCATTGTGTGGGTGGCATAGCTCAGGAGGCTGGTCATCTAGTAATCGGAGGACCGGTGGTTCGGTCCCTGGTCCCTGCAGAAAATGTGTTGAAGTAGTCCTCGAGCAAGTCACTGAACCCCTAACTGCTCCCCAGGTGCTGCAGCTACTCACTGCTCCTATACAATAGGATGAGTCAAATGCAGGGAACAAATTTTGTTGTACGTAAAATGACAACCAATTAAATCTTCTTCTTCAACGCCCTCTGTGATTCAGAACTATATTCACAAACCCCACTTGACTCATGCATGTGCCCCGGTTGACACGTGCACACATGCCGCTGAACACGTCCTTGCATGAGCAGCGTCAGCCATCATCAGTGGCATCAATAAAGCCAGCCAGATTTTTATTCATCCTCTGGACCATCTAGCCAAACTGCCATCTTGTGTCGAACGGCTGCATTAACTGTCGCAAATGTGAGGGTGCATGAGGGAGACGTTTGTGAATGTAAAGCCGATAGATGTCGTATCCTCCGTTAGAAGAGGGAAGTTTGTGTTTATAGTGGCGTGGCTATTGTGCCTGTCAAGAGGAACAAAGAGCGAAGATGTGATGGCGAAGATCCTGCTGTGCTCCGATATTGCCAGATGGCGGCCTCTCTCGACAGTGAAAGTTATCTCGATAGGGGATCCGCCGAAGTGGGTTTAACTAAGTGGTGAAGATATAAAAGGAACAATTTAAAATGCAAACAGAACTGAAACAGAATTAATTGTATTAGCTGGACTTTCCCCCCCGAGGAGTAGAGATAAAGCCTGGCGCCTAGGGATATGTCAACACACAGTGTCAGGGTAAACAGGGAAATACATCCGTTTAGGGACCGAGCCTTGAATGAATCCACAAACACGTGGGCACAATGCATGACGCCGGGTCTTTGAGCCAACCGGGGCCATTATACATCTTATCCTGCAACTCCGTCGGCTGAATATATTCAAATCTTAACAAGGGTAGTCGATGTTAAACACCATCCGACCTGCCACCAGCAAACTATTACGTGACACCTCACAGGTGGGGACACGGTGGCCTTGTGGCACATAAGGACACCCGTCCAGTGCGTCGGGGAAAAAGAAGTGATGGCGACTACGTTTCATAAAGTATTAGTGAATTTTGTGAGGAGGAATCACTGGAGGTCGACTAAACATGCCTGTCGTGTCATCGTCAAACTCTTATCCAAAGCCAGGTCTTAGCACTCAAACTGAGTTACTATGGCCTCATGCATACATCATGCACACATGCACATATCTTTGGGTAAAAAACATACGAGACAAATATGTCGAACGTTAGCACCCAATTCATTTGAATTTGCATTTCTTGCGCTCCGAATTAGCTTTTTTCTCTCACCTAAGCACCTTGTTTCACTGTGGTAGGGGTTAAGGGGTCATCGGGGAATAGAGAACCATGCTGCACAGAAGCAAATTAAACTCTTTTCATGCACCACCACCATTAGATAACCAGTATTTTAGCAGCACGGTCTGGAATAAAAACAAGCACGCGTTAGCTCACAGTGGGCATCGTCATCCTGCTGTCACATCGTGACTGAGTCCAACTCAAATAAACTGGCACACTGTGTGCATGTCCACGATTACTAGTATGGAGACATGTCTCTTACTCAGTATTGATCTTTGTTTAGTGCCCGGTCCCGCGGCTGTGAAGAAACGTGGCAAGGCCTGTGGAAAATACAAGATTTGTCACCGTTGGTCGAGTCAAAGCCAGTACTAATTCTATCATGTATATACAAGGGGGGCGAAACATGGTGTCGGTTGATATGTAATTGAGTGGAATGCCGCTTTTTTTTCTATTGGTGAATGGTCATTTGAATATGACCTTCCAACAACACCTTTGTAGCCTGCTGTGCACGTCATCAGCCGGCAATCAGCTCACTGAGCCTCTGTGTGCAGAATGCCTATTCCTGTCTCGTCCAGTCATGTTCAGCGCACAACAATGAATGAAAGATGCAAGACATGAATATCCACTGCAGAGGCATAATGTCACCATGACGGGGTCCACGTTTTGATACATGAAGACCAGAAAACACACTTGGAGTAATTAGCTTGTGTCCTTTCTTGTAACTAGATCAAGGTAGCTGAAGTGGAGAGACTTGCAACAGGATTCCCCCAGGATGTTGTAAGAGAGAATAGCCGAGCATGTGGTCTTTATTTTCACTCCAAGCAAGCAAACATAAACAGGGAATTGAACCGGCCAAACCCATAACTCTTGATCCAACCAACCTATTGACTAGCCAGAAGGACAGCACCTTGATTAGAAGTCTCTCCCTCCGCTGACCCTGCTCCTTAAGCGAGGGGAGAAACCCTGTGAAGTCTGATGGCGGTGCGGAAAAAAATCCGTCAGATCCTCCGATACAGGCCACAACCTGGCGAGCAGCGAGGGAGTGATTAATGTTTTAGAAGCTGGTGATCCGTGAACTGGGATTCTTACAGGTCAACGGTGATGAGCTGAATCGGACCCGACAGTCATCTAGAGGACAGAAATCTCAGGAGGAGGAAATCTAGACCATACACAGAACAAGGGCTGCTGGGTTTGGCTTGAACCAGGGCCGTCTGGGTCCCTCTCAAGGGCCCCTCGCAGCTGAGAATTGAACTGAGCCTCAGTCACCTCTGTCTGGTAGGAACCACAGGTTAATTTTGAGGGGGGTGCACTGCAATGGGATGCTATCATCCCTGTTACCCACCTCTGGGTTTAACTTTCAACTTGACATATTGTAGATAAGGAAGGTGACAATAAAAGATGTCTTCTGCATTTAACCCATCTTATTGTATAGGAGTAGTGAGCAGCCGCTATGTGACGTGGCACTCAAAGAGCAGTTAGGGGTTCAGTGTCTTGCTCGAGGACACTTCGACACGCTTCAAGCAGGACCGGAGATCAAACGTGCCACTTTTTGATCACCAGACGACCACTCTACTAACTGAGCTATGCCGCCCCATATAGCCCCATACATCATCTTCTAAACAATTCCTATTGATGCTGACTACTTGTGTGTAACCCTTTGAGCATGTGTAAAAATTGTGGGTGTATCCACCCAAGACTTCATTATATGCTAGAGATACAGTAACAAAAGATGTGACCTTGACAGTGCCCTTGGTCCCGGTGTTATTTGTGTTCTTAAGATACAACAATATACCTGAGAAGAGACATTCCGCTGCTCAGCCGCCCTACATGTTTCCATAAAGAACACCATTATGGATGACATACATTCACTGCTCGCATCTATTCCCACTTTGTAATAAAATAATGAGGTGGTGCTGAGCTGAGAAACCTCCGTCAAACCGACATCTATACCGAGTCACAAAGCAAATACATATTGACCAGTTCGACCCATCACACTTGTTACCTTTCTCCTCCCAGTATCATCTCTCAGCCTCCCTCTCTTTTAACTGGATTTTCTTTATTCCATCCCCACTTAGACATTCCACATCTTCACAAGAGCTCAAAATATGCGCATGCAAACTGATACCTTCCCTCACCCGGGCTTTGTGCTCACTTGGGTGATTAAAAATTTAGCCAACATTTCTGCTCTAGTTGATTGCATGTCAACACACTGTCCACAAAGACCCAGACCAGATGTGAGAACGGTCCTCAGGGCTGAGGGAGGACGACTGCAAGTTGGTTTCCTGCCGCTGTTGTTCTATGACACCAGGCAGAGAGAGAGACTGGTGAGGGAGAGGTTAACTGAGATACTGTTGTGTGTAGGTCGGTCAGCGGCAACAACAGCATAAGTAATTCATAGGTGGCATGGCAGTCTACTGGGATAACATTGCTCTTCAAATGCCCTTTTCCATGAAACTCCATCCCACCAGGAGGTTCGACATATACTAATCACACAGTGGCGGGATTCGCTACACATCGTGCATTGATTGGCAAACACACTCCTCCTGACGAGGTCATGAGTCTGCAACCTGACATTCTTCTAATTCATGTAAACGCAGCATGGGACCATGTCATGCCAGCACGTGGGTGCCGATTGTACAAATGCGCATGTGTACCTGCAACTGTTTGTGGCTGCGGGGAGAGAAGCCGCCACGTCCAGCTGTGCAGCATAGATTATCACAGGTGATTCATCAATCAGAGATGTGGCAAAGTCAGCTCTCGACAGGGACTGTCTAGACGCAGTGGGAGGGAGAGCAACAGAGAGATCTCGAAAAAAAACACACAACACAGACATAAAAAAAAAGCTGACCAAAAGAACCCAATAAAACAGAGGGGAGGAGACTGAGGGAAACTCACTGGCAACAAAATGCTTCACTATGCTCAGATTGTACCGTTTTCCAACCTGCATCACTCCTACGGTCAGGATGACAGGCCAAATGGTCCCGGCCTCCTCATATCCTATCTGTTCAACCACCTCCAGAGGGGCCCTCTGAGCTCATGTCGACACTTTAATTGAAATGGCATACATGTGCACATGTTGCCAAGGCATAGATTTGAACATGAGACAGAAATAAAGATTAGCTTATCTCTCAAGCAATCTTACTGCATTGCTAAAACCCGAGTAGTGCCACTTGGTGCTCCCAGCACCATTTCTTGGTGAATCAAACTCACTTCTAAACCATCGTCAGAACTCATCCATCCATCCATCCATCCATTCATCAACAACAGCTTATCCAAAGTTAGGTCGCAGAGTCATCCTGGAGTCTATCCCAGCGCTCATTGGGTGAAAGGCAGGGAAACATCCCGGTTAAATTGCCACTCCATCTTACAGGTTGAACACTTAGGGGTTTAGGGTCATGCTCAAGGACACCCCAACACACTTTCTGCAAGGATCAGGAACCAAACCATCAAAGTTTTGATTTCTAGAATATACCACCTTGTGACAAAATGCTTTTTTTAAATGTAGAAAAGAAAGAGAAACAGCAGAGGACAAGAAATCAGCAGACCTCCCTCAACAAGAAGGAGGTCTGTAAGTCAAGACTATCATGGGGGGCCCCGACCTAATTACTTCACTATCAGGCACATTTCCTTATATGCCATGGAGAGGTAACCTTGCCCTTCAAGCCTGTTCTGTCGGGAACCAAGGATCACCTTTTTATCTGAATCAATGGGGAAAGAATAGGGGAGCGGGCAGCTCTGGGGTCATCTCTACAAACATTAACCACACAAGTAGGCCTGGACCGCAGGTCACCCATCCACTTCCATCACCTCGCTCTAGCAGATTTTTATTTCATTCTATGGGAGCTTTTTTTATTTGTGGGGAGGCGGGTTAGTGAGACGGCCTTTTTCTAGACACCAATTTAAAGAGCCCAAGCAAAATAATCAATTCAGAGACCGGAGACTGCAAACTGAATTTCTGGGGTGGTGGTGGTGCAGCAGTAGCGAGAGCCAGTTTCACACCTATCCATATCAAAGACTTTCAGGGTAGGAGAAGGAGCAGTGAGCCCCCTGAACAGTAGTAGGGGATCACTGATGATTAAAGCCAGCCTGGGCTAAGCAACACGGTCATCCAGGCGGCTGGTGTGGAACATGCACTTATGCCTCTGATTGGTTTTCCAGGCTCCAGGCTGTGTAACGTCCACCTACTTCTGCCATCTTTCAACATCAAACTGAACTGAGATTTTTAATGACCCTCATTCTTATCCACTGTAAAAGAAAATGAAGAGGGGGGCTGTACTGTTTTGTTCCCACAACTTATTTAGAATTTCTCACATGTACAAATACGACATTAGGTGCATATCTGAAATTTCAGGTTTTTCTATTACAAAAAAGATGTGTCATGTATATTAAATGCTTTGGTCCAATTATTTCAAATATTCCCCCCAGGGTATAAAAGGCAGATCTTAGACTCAGAAACAAAGTGTCAAGTCAACTCCATTCTATTTATATATCTCATCATCACAAATTACAAGTTTGCCTCAGTGGGCTTTACGGTAACAAGAAATCCTGTCCTTAGACCCTGACATCAGATAAGAAACAAGTCCCATAATAACCTTTAACAGGGAGAACAGATATAAAGAAACCTCAGGGAGAGCATCAGAGGAGGGATCTCTCTCCCAAGACAACACGCATACAAGGGATGTTGTGTATACAGATCTATCTAGGATGTCTTCCCACCTCTCACACAAGGAGTGCTAGGAATGGGTCTAGCATGAGCCCTTGACCCAACCCTAGACAAGCAGCTTATGATGGATGGATGATGAACTTTGAAGAGGCTGCAGTAGCTCAGTGGTAGGGCACGCACACCACGGGACGATGAGCCAAGCGTGATGGGCTTGTGATGCTGTTCATTCCATGTCCTGTTCTTAATTATTCATCAGTGGAACCTGTTATTAACCTACAATGCCATGCCTGTCATTTAGATTCATGGACTCCCTGTTAGTAGATCTGCGAGTCCTGCATCATGTACACTTTGTAATGTTGTGTGGTTGTGCCTCATCAAGTTGATAGATATGTTCATCTGGCAAAGCTGATCTGACACAGGTGCATATATGAGCATATTAACAGAATGTCATGCCTGTTGGAATGCCAAATTTAAAAATTATGATTCTCTCTATCTCTCTCTATGCAAATTGTTCATGCATGATTTCACATAGCCGGCTATTAATCTTCATTAGCAGGTAGAAATAATAAGGGAATGGAGACATTTCCTGATTCTGTAATGTGTTGTTTTGTTATGTAGGGGCCACGTCTGGATTCACCGTGTGAGCACTAATCTGCACCTTGCAACAGACTAAACTCTATAATTGATGGCTTTGCCCTCCTTTGAATAACAATTCAAACCCCCACCCCCACCTGTTTCCCTCCCACATAGACTCTCAAAGCCCATTAGCCACTGGGGCTGTGGCAGCAAAAGAGGCTTCAAATAATTTCTCATTTTTCTCTCATTTTTCACGATATAGCTCGTTGAGCTCCTGAAGAGCCGTTCTGCTGAAGCTCTGGACATATTTGCATGGCTCTTAATGAGATAGCAAGTGTCAAAGGTTCACTTGTTGATTTTAATAAGACATGCCTTAGTAATTACCGGGAAACTGCTGCTGGGTGTAGAAACTATACAGCAGAATTGTTTTTATTTGCTCAGTAATCCACGTAGTCAAAACATCAAAAATCCTTTGAATCGGATCATCGGCACATAAATTCCAAAAAAGTCTGAAGTCAACCATGTGCGTTGCTCAACCCCCTGACTCGGGATAGAGATGTAAACTAGACTTTGGGTGTCTGTCTGGTGTTGCTCTTTGAGACAGGGCGAGAGCTCAGTCATCAGTGAGGGACTCCAAGAAGAGCCGCTGCTCCTTTACATAGAAAAGTGTTCCTGGCACGTCCGGCAGGGAGGAGGCCACGGGGTAGACTGAGGACCAGGTGGAGGGATTATATCTCCACAGTGATCTGAGAACACCTCAGGACCCCCAGTCAGAGCTGGTGAATGTGGCCAGAGGAGGGGGAGATTGGGGTCCCCTGTTGGAACTGATTCCTGCACCACCTGGCTTTGGATGAGCAGTTAACAATGGATTGATGGATGGATGATCTTATTAAAGTTATTATGATTTAAAAGTACGGAAGAAAAAAACTCTTTGAACCCCGATCAATCCCCAGATCCCTTCCTGAAAGTAAGCCAAAGTCACTGAACCCCTAATCAATTGGGACAACAGATGAAATTTAGGCTGGTGGCTAAATCTGGCTGCTCGCACTCTAAAAGATCATGAATATGTACTGTCCCTATAAAGAGCTTTCTGCTCTATTCTAATTGTCAGCTATGTATTCACAGAGAAGTACACGTGGTCCTGTCTGAAAATGACTTCCGTCACTGTGCAAATTGACAGTCACGCCGTCTTTTATGAGGCCATGGTAGCCGCGTATGCATTAAACTTGACTGACAGATGGGCATACAGTAGTCACACTGAATTATCAAAGTCATCCAAAGCTGGACACGGTCCAAACAGGGTGCAGGCTTTTTAAAATTCTGATTCTATCGCTTTCTCCATCTTCCCAAGCCTTTATACAGCACACACCAGAAGAACTCCTCCACCGGCTGACACTGTGCCAGTGAAGTCTATCACAGAACTGATTCCAAGATGTCAATGGCTGGAGTAGTGAGGATGTGTCCACATATTCCCTTCATATATCAGCGAATACTACCCCCTCCCCAAGCTTAACCCCATCATCCTCGAAACATCTAAAAGTGGACACGGTGCAGAAGTAGCACACAGCTAGATGATGCTCATCGTGAGGGTTTCTGTGAGGTACACCAAGGGGGCAATTCTTGAGAGTCACTTGCATCTGGGTGTGCACACGTGTGCCCCTCCTCCGGTACTACGTTCATATCATCCCCTTTCATCACCATTAGATGTCTACCCCTTGTTAGCTAGATGCCTGGCTCTGTCACGTCAGGCAGCGTTACAGCTCAGCCAGCCCGGCCTGCCCTGGAACTGTCCCTGTGCCACCTAAGCCCGATGTCACTGTTATTCTCCCCAGGCTTCATCTACGTGTGACTGATGGAGCCAACACAGGGAAACAAACAGCAGGTCTAACTCCCAACAGGATTAGGAGCTGTGAAGCATCTGCCCAGTCAGACGTCTGTCTCCCTCTCTATGTGTGTCTGTCTCTCCAGCTCCCTTTCTCACCAGACAACAGACCAGCTGAGGTCTTTTCCGAGCAGGCACATTGGAGTGATTCTAGCAAAGCGGCTGTGGATATGCATTAATGCGTGGTCAAATGTAAACCTCTGAGCTGCAGCAGATTATCATAGATCTGTGACAACGCTTCCGGGGCTACCAAAGGATATGACCGAGCGCTGTAGCTAATGTAGTTAAACTGCTAGCTGGCCGAGACGGAGATGAGAGCCTGGGCTATATCGCTCTGTAGACCCCACACACCACTACCACCACCAATTCAGTCTGTCTGTGTTTGAGTGTGAATGTGCTTCTGTGTTATTCCCGCCCACCAGGGCAGCTGTGCGGAGGAGCCGTCTCCCATTGTGTGACCAAATGAGATTGGTGCAAGATTTCAATATCAGTAGAGTCTCAGACCACTCTAAGAGTCTGCCGATGTTCAGCTACGGGTCATTAGGAAAGTCGGCCCCCGCCATGCATGATACTGACCGATTAACGGGCTGCCTCATGCAGGAGGCAGGCTGGTGGAGGTGAGGAGAGGCTAAATGCCGGTGGACAGGCTCCTGGCCTTCACAGGATGCATTTTATTTACAAAATGAGTGGGAAATGAGAGATATTGAGAAGGTGACCCAAATAGATGCTCTGCAAAGAGACAAGATGGTCTTATTTTTCCATCTTCTATGAGAATCTTGTGGGACAGTTTAGATGCTAATAATTTAATGGCTTATTTGCCTGCTCCACTGGCTTGTAGCAGTGCTGCAGCACAAGAGGATGAGAATCATTTCTGCAATTATGTCATTTTAATCATTAGGCAGTAGCTCAGTGTCCGATCTGGGAACTAACAACCCAGAGGCGGTCAGTTCAAACCCATCACGGAAAATTTAAGTTAATGTCCACCAACACTATGTGGGGACTAAACAGGACAAATAAAACAGATCTCTCATTGAACACTTGCACACTAAATCACTGGGGTGGAGTGGCAAAACGTCCAGGGGGCTGATGGCCAAATCTGACATATTTACATTCCGAATGGTCATTGATGTGTAGTGTCATTAATATGTAGTGCCCTAATGAAGGACAGTACACGGGGGAACTGGAGCCTATCTCAGTACTCATTGGGTGAAAGGTGAGGATACACCCTTGAAGAGTCTACAGTCCAACACAGGGCAGAGCATTTAGGGGAACAGTATCTTGCTCAAGGACACCTCAACACGCTTCTCTGCAGGTGGGGGGATCGAACCTGCAATTTTCCGATCGCCAGACAACTGCTCTACCCACTGAGCTATGTTGCCCCCTTGTTGTGACACATCTGGCAAAAGATGCAGTCCTCTGAATATGTCGATCTATGTATTTTCCTCTGATTCTCAGTCTAAAGAAACCACTAGAGGCAGTTATCAAAGACCCATAACATTAGTAAATTAGCTTACTTTCTTACTCCACCATTAATAGATGGATGGATGGATGAACAGATGGGAGGATGGATGAATAGATGGGGAGATGGATGGAGTGATGACAGATCAAGGGATGGCAGAATGTATAAATGGGACGAGCACAACAGAGTGAATTCAATCGCTGTGTGCCTGTAGACTTGCTCAGTTTATATTTCAGCGGAGCTTCTCGCAGAGGAAGAACTGTTAAGATTAAATCTGACCTGGATTCTATGAGACTAACTCTCAGAGGGGTCACCTCTGCTTTGGCTCCATTCTAAGCTGTGATGAGATAAAGGCAGCATATAGAGCACTCTTTTTGCGTGAAGCCAGCGGTTAAGAGGACCGCTCCAGTGACCTACATCATTCTAATAGCATGGGGGGCTGGGCTCAGTCCAGGCTCTTGACCCTTATATGACCTGAGCTTTATTAACCTGGCCCAGTATCTCTAATCCGTACATGGGGGTTTGGAGATTAGGCGTCTACGAATGTGCTGCATGATGAGGGTACGAGTGGGTATCAGGTAGCTTAATAAGGTTTATGGATATCACATAGCTTGTGGATTACGTGCTGCTGCTTTGGTATTTTGCTGCATGGGAGATGCTCCACCCTCCCCGTCAGGTCTGCATGACAAGATGTGGAGCTCAGAGTTTGTTTTTGTGTCTGATGCTGAATCGTTATCGCTGCTTTTCACTTCAGAAATTGAGCGTCTAAATATGACAAATGACTGGATTTGACATCTCGTGTAACATTTCACATCTGCCTCAGGTTGTTAGATTTCTGGCTTTTAATGGTGTGTCGAAACAGGGAAAAAAAACCAATAAAGATTAGCAATACCCCGGAGAGAGCAGGTGTTAAACCACGACTGGGTTTTCATTAAGACGCAACCTTTTCTCTGTCCCTCGTCTCCAGCTCCCCTTTATTCCCTAACTAAGCCGCAGCCCAGAGAGGATGGGGAGCGACTTAAGGCTGCTGGACAGTGGAGTGGTGCAGGCAGACACAGGGTGTGTCTGCATTTCTACTGAGGCTGAGCTGGAGCAAGGAGATTCAAAATGGAGGGAAACATTGTATTCATTATTCATCTCAAGGCTTCCTCTAGCTCCACTAGCAACCGCAGCATCCCCACATAGTGCATTTGTTTTGCTCGGGCATGGGCGTAGAACACTGCTCACTGTGTGCACGTATCTGCGTGTGCATGTGTACATGCGCACTCATCCTCTGTGTGGGAGTAGTTGTCCCGTCCCTGGCAGGTGATGTGAGGGCTGTTTCCAGATGGCTACCGGTGAAGCTCGGTCTTAATCACCGTCCCTGCCTGTCCTCTCAGAGGTAATGACAGCAGCCCACTAGTCTGTGTCTCCCATTTGATGTCTCCCTCCAACCCCCACCTCATCCCTCCTCCAAACTTCTCTCCACTAGTCACCCCCTGTTCTCAACAACCCCGTGGTGGGTTACTGTCCTCGGTTACTCCACATCCTCCTGTTCTACTTCTCCCGACCCCCCCCCAAACATGGACACCTCCGCATTCAGTGTCAGGGCCACAGCCGTACCGAACTATCACCATATTACCACTGACATCAAACCCCGGTGGTCGAGGTCCAAGTCTTTTACCATCTTAGTTATGTGAGAGGAAACGTCACACTGGGAGTTTCCCAAAGGTGCTTGTGCACAAAACACCAGAGCACCTCGCCAGCAGTGTCACAGGGTGTGAAATGGGCACCTTGTTTCAGCTGGGGCCTCCTGTCGACTTTTTTTGGCAATGGGTCACATCTCCACCAGTGCTTTTCAGGTGATATTCTAGAGACTGTCAGGCAGGCTGCGGTAGCTCAGTGGTAGAATGTAAGCTTCAGGTACTGATGAGCGAGAGGATGCGAGTTTGAACCCACCGCAGGGTGTCAAGAAGAGCATCTGGCCTTAATCCCCCAAGCTCCATCTAAGTTCACATCCACCCCTACACCCTGGGGACTAATCGTGACACATAAAAGGGACCTCTCTCTTCGTTAGCCTCTCGGAGAACATCTGTCAGAAGGTGGATGTCTCTGCTAGATGAGGAAATGCGATTGAGTTACACCATCCTATACATTTCCAAACACCTGCTGATCATGGGTTGGAAAACAAAGCAATAAAAAAATGACGACAGCCAGACACCCATTGAAGCTGCCACCTGAGAGAACAGCATGTGAGAAGCTGTCTCGTCTTGCTACAGCTCAAAAGCATTTAAATCAGATTTCTTGCTTTTTGGAGACAGAGAGACAGAGACAGAGAGATAGAGAGAGAGAGAGCGAGAGACAGAGAGAGAGAGAGAGAGAGAGAGAGAGAGAGACAGAGAGAGAGAGAGAGAGACCACATGCAATTGCCTGCAATTGGGTTATTCCAGCCTCATCTTTTTTTAATCATCTCTTTTCCTTTCTCATCAAAGATGTTTCTTTTGTTTCTGTACATAACCATATTATCTGCTGCTAGACGTGAGCAGAGCATCAATTGCGGAGGAAGCTATACATAGGGGGATCTAACTGTGTGCTAAACCGATTTTGACATGTCTCTGAGCTTCAACGTGCATCCACGTGGTTAATGCTGTGACAATAATGACAGACTCCTTCGACATGGGATTTGAATAAGCTGGATCACTTGACTGATCTTCAGAAAATAAAGGAGACTGGTTTTTGGATAAACAGTGAGCCACGGCGTCTGGGTCTAGGCTGTAAAACTTGGGAGATGTCTTCTATGGCCATGCACCATTACTAAACCCAAATGAGTCTTGTTCTATTGATTTTTTTCCCCAGAAATGGTTTTCACCTTCAGTGAACAAAGCAGATTAGGTACACGTGGGACCCATCTAGGGGCATGGCAACACATTAGTTAACACTGTTGCCTCACAGCAAGAAGATCCTCGGTTTGAATCCCATCCCAGGTCCTTTCTGTGTGGAGTTTATATGTTCTCCTCATGCATGCGTGGGTTTCTCAAGGTCATCCAGTTTCCTCCCACCATCATGAAGACATGCATGTCAGGGTTAACACTCCTGCCTGTGCCCCTGAGCAAGGCAGTGGGAAAAAGAACTAGAGTTGATCCCCGGGCACTGCAGCTGCTCACTGCTCCTATACAATAGGACGGCTTGAATGCAGAGAACACATTTCATTGGATTTAAGTACTATGACAAATGAACAAAGTTTTGCCACTCTTCCCCTGTATTGCTGAATCAATGTTTCCTAGAGAAACAACACATGATTTGCAGCTGGATCAATTTCATTTAGCTGTGAACACTAACTTTGTCAAGGCATTTAAACAGCATAGGAACATGTCCAAAAGTCTAGACTCTCCCTTGGCTGAAACAACTTGTTAGGCATTGACTGCTTTACATGAACAAAGGCTGTTCCCTCTTGAAAACAGAGAGAAAGCCAAGCAGAGCACTTGTTTTGGGATATGTTAAACCAGAGGCAATGGGTTCGAACCCATCAGGAGGGCATCAGGAAGGGCACCCAGACTTCATCCTCCAAGCTCCAGCAAAGCCTGGGTCCACCCCCACAATGTGGGGACTGATTGCGAGATGTAAAACAGACCTCTCATAGTTGGCCAAGAGTGAAACGCCATCTGTAGGGGCCCATGAGCAAAGCCATCAGCTCCAAAGTAGGAAGTGAGCAGCCACGGCACCCTGGGAGCAGTCATGGTTTCAGTGTCTTGCTCAAGGACACCTTGACATAGTTTCTGCAGGGGGCTGGGGATCAAACCACCAATCCTCTAAATACTACTTGACCACCATACCTCCTGAGCAATGTTGCCCTAATGCTTGTCATGGTACAGTCAAGCAACCCTTCATCTGCCATAGCTTAAACACTGTCCACTGGTTTTACACACAGCTGTAGCCAGAGGAAAAGAACGCTCCACCAGTCCAATGAGGGAACGGTACAGCATGGCCCCCGACACAGAAATCAATAGGCTCTGTCTGCGGAGGGAATACTGTGTTCTTCCTAGGGCCCAGATGGGACAGATGGAGCAGCTGCTCAAACCCTGCGTGAGGCAGGGGAGATCACAACAGGCAGGTTGGGAGGAGGAGGAACAGTAGAGGTCACAGGGTCAAAGCTTACTGGAACAGTATGGCTAGAGACAGCCAATATCTACCCTACCAATACCACCACCACACACAACTCCTATAAGAAAACAGAAAGGATTCTTGTCATACTTTGGGTCTCATCTCCTGTTACTGTTTACCTACAATCGCACAAAGAGACGAACAAACTCCCTTTCTCTTGCCAATGCTATATTTTATATTTACAATCCCCTTTCGGTGCTGGCCTGGTCATACCACCCTGCAAGGCTGCTTGATTAGCAGAGACCCCTTCCTCCTGCCTACCTCTCAGATCCATCTAAGACCCTGGCCCTCTGGCAGGAAGCCAGAGGAGGATGAGCTGCCTGTCAGAAGCAAGTTCGGTACAGGGATTCATATCCAAGTCAATACCCCCTCAATGGCCTGTCACAGGCAGGCCCCTCCAAGGTCCCAGAGATGAGACATAGATCCACAGAGAGTAAATACACGGAGACGGACGGGTGTAAAGACGGACAGACAAAGCAGAGGTTTCTTAGGTCAGACTGGCAGGACTCCCTTGGAGATAGAGAGAGAGCATGGAGGCTTTTGACAGCAAATAAATACACGCACCCACATCGAAGATTGAAGGTAGAGGTGGTGGAGAGGGGAGACGGCAGGTCGGAGGAGCAGGAAGGAGCAGGAGGGCAGCTATGAGAGAGGAGGAAGATGGATGGAGATGAGGCTAGTAAACACAGTGAGGCAGACATACAGATGATGATGGAGGAGGTAGAATAACAGAGACAAGAGAAATGGTGTTGCCCTGTGTCCCAGCCTGTCTCTGCTCTGTCTGAGAGGGTTAATATAAGCTGCATGTTGCTGCTTAAATAATACACCAGCCAGGCTGTTAAAATGGATAAACACATAAAAGATTCAACACTCTGTCATGGACGAGGCCTGGAGAGTGTGCGCACGTCTGCGCTCGGGTCTGTCCATGTGTGCTCATATACAAATGTGGGCATTAGCAAACGTGAAATATATATGCAAACTCTATTAAGAAAAGCCCCCCTATTGACGCTTTTCAGATGGTGTGTGTCTTCTTCAGGCTCGGGTCCTCTACCAGAGGACACTTGAATTGCCCACATCCATCACTACAGCTGTCTTCCATTCCTTGTCTATCACCTCCATAACTGCACCTGCTTGTCAGTCTGCAACTTGAAGTCCTACAGGATCTAACTCTGCCATTCTCAACCAGCTCTAATGATCTCTCCCATTTGGACTTGAGGGCTTCCCGCCTCGCCACAATGTGGGCGTCCTTGCAGATCTAAGGGAGGTGTTTCGGACTTCCAGAGGATTTTGATCAGGAGGTGTAGCTATTGTGTGGGGTTCCATCTTTGAAGACCTCTGCTGGGAGACCATCAGGTCCTGTATTTTTGTTGTTTTTCAAGCCCTTAGTGGCCTGGCGGGTTTCAAATAACTAAGGAGGAGTGTTGAGATGCAGAATTGGTGGAAGGTCTGAAAGCTTATAGAGGATATGAAGATAAACAAGGTTGGTATGGTTGAGGAGGATTTCTTCGTCGTCGTCAAAGACAAAATGAGGAAACTCTTAACTAAGTCACATTTTTACTCAAATAACATGGAGTCGGAGACGCATCCTTCGAAGACTACGTCATTTTTTTGAACTTTGTATTGTGGGCTTAAACAAACACATACATAAACACAAGCACACACAATTAGGATACTGGGAGAGAGACACATCCTCCTCCCTTAAGTGAAGACAGTACTCAGGCTGGCTACTTTGAAAGCTTCAGTGCTCTCACAGTTCAATTAGTGGAGCTGCATCCATCTCTCGTCCAACTCCCAGCGGGGCTGTCAATCACACTGTGAGGACCTGTCACTGTCCTTTCAGCCTGAGAGCCTTGGACACACAGTCACACCCAGACACACCCACATTCAACATGGACGCCAGACAAGTATGCATCCATCCCTGCACTGTCTCCCTCTCTCTCACTTACACATACATGTGCACATACACACATAGCTACACACCAACATGCTTCCTAATCCATTCACAGGTCTCCGGAGAGGAGAGCGTGCTGCTGCATTTTGGTGGAAACCAGGGAGTCAGTCCTGGTTTCCTCAGTGACGGCGTGATTGGACCTCATATAAGCAGCCTGACCACTGCCTATAGACACTATTAGACACGCCCACTACTAGCACGCATCACTCTGTCAGACCCCAGATTAGCCCTTATTGCAAGGATAATTCTGACTCAGACAGATTGAGGGCCCGGCCATGCTGTCTTCATGTAATGTAATGTAGCATTTTCATACACGAGCTGAAAGATGCTCACATCGCTGTAGTCAATCCTTAATGAAGGGGCCTAAGAAAGTGACCGTTGGTAGGATGGGGGAGTTCAGGGAGACACGTTTCAAAGGAAATAAGCCAGATAGTCACTATAAATGTTATTGTGCCATTAATCAAAATGAAAGTTCTCCATGTGCTCCTGTGCCCTCCCGTGCCCATCACATGCTGGGAATTAGCCCTGGCAACAAAGGGGAGGTAGGATAGGCCTAGCATAAGCCTCTCTGACTGATGGATGACAGAAATCTAACTGACCCATTGTTGCCGGTCTATTTTAGGAAGTGTGCATTGAGCCCTCTGGCTGTAATGCCACCAGAGTCATGCATCTGCAATTTCATGCTAGCTTAGCAGCATTTTTGAGGACAATGGAGGCAGCATGTAAAAAACAAAACTTAGATCAAAAAAGATCTGTGTCACCAAGGATTAGTGTGGAGCCGTGGATCTAGTTGGACACTACTCACATTGAGTGGATGGGACAATACTGTGAAAGTCCTCCGCTTTCCTCAACAGAGACTCCGAAAGACGATTTGTCAAGTCATCAATTGATCAAACATTGGCTGCAAAGAAGAGTTTAAACCAAGCAACAAGTTCCTCATTT
>OMLC01055530.1:0-10917 GCA_900302585.1 Regalecus glesne
CCCTATTCTCACTCTCAGTGTGAATGTGTCCTCAAGTGCCTCCCTGCCTTATGTAACATGGAAAGACCCACAGCATACTGATGAGGGAGAGTCTGGGCTCTGGGCCCACAGACCTGTGAAAGAACAAGGACTACTGCACTATCGATAGGAGTACAACACTTTTGACACATGAAGACAAGGCTTAATAGGACAAAGACAAAAATGTTCTTGAGACAATATGATTTCAATAATTATGTGTTTCATGCTAAATTAACATAGAGGTTATGCTAAACACAAGATACTGTCATTCCAACGCCATTTTCTTAATGACATTGTGATGGTGACAATAACTGATGTCAAAAAGAGTTTCACAGTCTTTCAGAGTTCTGTTTTAGTGACTGGGTCCTTCTGTGTCAGTAGAGTACTCACAGTCTCCTCAAAGCTTTCTTTTTTGTCCAGCATTTCTCTGAGTGTCTGCAGGATCTTGATACACAGCTTCTCTTCTTTGTCCATCAGCTTTTGAGTATGTTTGATCAACCTGGGAATGATAGAAAAGGGTGGTATTCACATAAAATGCCATTTCATTTGAGACTGATTTGTCTGAAAATGAAAGACACGTTATGTTTGTGTTTAGATAATCCCAGGACTCAGGTCAGTCTCATACATTTGCTCACCATTTTACTCATGTTCATGGTTCTCTTTAAATGTGACAATTCGTTGGACCCAAAAAAGGTGATTCTTGTTTTAATTCATCATTTTCTTGTTGAGTGCTGGGTCAGCAAAAGAACCTGCCGATCTAGCAAGGATACAGTGTCCTGCGATTAAATGATGGGGTCTCATCACTCAACCTTCTAGCAACTGGTCTCGTGTTTAATGGTTCAAAATTTAGCCCATATTTAGTGAAAACAGGGCCATGTGTTGTTGTTTTTATCATCCCCAAAAGAGTGTGGAGGTTATGGAAGAGTGACTTACTTGGACATAAAAGCACCACTTTCACAGCGCAACCGGGCACCCTCGGGAAACAGCAGCTCAGGACTGTGCAGAACATCCACCAGCACAGAGAACTCTGCCTGTACCATAGGACTGAACTGCCCCTCCAGACATGCCACAACCCCCTACACATGGAATCACACACACATAAACAAAGACACAAATGCACAAACACATCAACAAAAACACAAATCAATAAACACTCAAACAAAAAAGCTCACAAACCAAGAAGCACACAAGCAACAAATTAACACACAAACCAACCAAATAGATAAATAAATAGATAAAAAATTGAAAATGTGATAAAGTCTGTTAATAAAAGTGAAACTTTCAGCACACCTGCAACTTTTCAATTATATTTTTGTAGTCAGGGCCACCGAGGGGCTCCTTACGCGGCCGTATGCGGGCAGTGTTCCTCCAGTCCTTAGCCGCCCGCTGCACCATGTTGCTATGGACTTTTAGGGACAGAGTGTTGACCTGACTGTCCAAGTCCACGGGGATAGCTATGGCTCGAGCCTTAGCTAGAAACAAAAGAATAAAGGGTAAGCTTTTTAAAGAATTTTTACCAACTTGGACATAAAATGTGTGTTAATGGAATCAGACGGCACTTTGTTTTAATAGAACTGCTTATAGTTTGACAGCACAGAGCAGCCCCCAGTGTGAATCTGAGGATAAATGTGAAGCAGGGTGTCACAGATGCTAAGTAATTGAGGTCAACTAGTCCTTTCCATAGTAAAGCAACTGACACCTACTGACTCTACCTGCTGTCTTCTATGGAACATGTACACAAATCCTACAAAAGTCAACGTGCACAAAATGATAGATAGTCAAGGTGTGGGCTTTGTGTCCCCTAAGCTGTGGAATACCTTGATCTTGTTTATCTGGCCTATTGTTTAAAGCCCACAGTTTGATATCGAAGGTAATGACACTCACCGACATCTGCCAATGTTTTGATGCAGCTCTCGATATTTGCCTTCTGAGCCGAGTGGAGCCAGGTGCAATTGTAGACCCTGAAGGCAGACTGGAGCAGCTGGATGAAGATGGGCTGATTTGTCTGAGAGAACAACCAAATATAAACAGGGTGAGAGAAAGAAAACACACCTCTGTGAGAAGAGCGGCTGAAAGTATCTGCAAGAAACTTTTGAGATAACTTGAATAGGACACAGGAGAGCGAATAAAAAACTCTGCCCAAAATCCCTTAAAAGCTGCTCCATTACTAATGTCTATGATGAAAGGTTGGGGTTAAGGGTAAAAGAGGCAATCTGCTGTCAAATTATATTGGTATGAAGTAGTTACAAATTGTCAAAGGCTTTTGATTTTTCACAAATGGACTTTTTCCACCAGTATATATACCTTGTATGCTAGTCAGATGTGCAGTAAAATACCTGAAGGTTGGAGTTGTTGACAGAGAACTGAGAGCTGAAGAAACCTTTGACAATGGCCATTATTGTATCGGTGACATACTTTTCCAGTGCCAGGTCAGCATGATTACGGTCTGTGGTGCTGTTGCACACCTGAAAATGCAATAAGAGAAAATAAAGAGGGGAAGGTCATATCTCTTTCCTCCAGTTCATCTCACATTTCTTTTTGCTTTGACACTTCCTTTGTCTACAATTAACTTCCACAAAATCATTGGGGGAAAGTACAGAGTATTAAAATGTAAGTAGGTCTAACATGTATATTCACATAAAGTTGAAATATTTCAATAAGTGCAATCATTCCTAGTATTTTAGTAATCCTACAAAGGTTTCATCCTTAGGTATAGAAGCAGGGTGAGTCAGTTATTGCAGCACTTCTGGAGAAAGTGGGAATTATACTTCTGAATGTATGAGAATGGAAGCATCAAAAGGTGAACCCTTACAGCCCAGGACAAAAGGGCAAATGACATAAATCTAAGAGCCTTACAGAGGACATGTCAACAAGGAAGTTGTCGAAGAGTTTCCAGATATGATTGGATGTATAGATCTCCTTCATTTCCACCTCTGTGTCCACATAGCAATGATTCACAAAGTTCACATAGGCCATCTTCACCTGGATGACAGATAACGGAGGCAAATCATCTTAGATACATTCCCGATTTGACAAACATCAATATTCAAATATTAATTCAAGAGCAAGCCAAGTATTTGGTTGCACAAAAAAAGAAAAGCAACAATGCTGTGGCTGTATTTATTATTAAATCACAAAATGGTCCATGCTTTACCTCAGGTATACAGTGAATATCGGTGACAACTTTGATAATGTCATCCAGTGGTAGCAGAGAGTTGCATTTTAGCTCAGTGTAGACATTCTTGCCCTCAGTGCAGGCAGCCAGCAGCTCCACCAGAGTGTTATGATAGGCCAGAGATCCACCTTCATCTGTCCGTTCACGCTCACAACCCATCATTTGTACCAACAGCGGGAATGAGGCACGGTCATTGTAGAATACCAACACGTCCTCTCCTCCATTCACTAGCTGCACATACAAGCACAAAAAGAGTAGTGGAAGTGTCACATTAGGAATTCACAGGATTTGGAAGCATTATAATGTCTCTGTACTAATAAGGTGTCTTTACTGTAGGACGCCCCTTCATCTTTAATAGCTGCAGAATATGCTGTGGAAAGTTAAACTCCATTAGAGAATCTCTAAAAAATGTATAATATTTGGGGTCATTTGCAATCTTTTTCAAAGCAAATGGAATATTAAATCAATTTCATTTATACAGCACATTTAAAACAACCAAAAAGCTGGAGAATTACATGAACACAACAATGGCAAATACAATAGAGTGTGTAGAAGGCAAAAAGGTTGTAAAAAGGCATGAATTACAGCAGTGAAAGGAAAAGATAGATACACACCAATATCAAACTATGCGTACACATCTAAAACAGAAACAGAGTAAAGGTTGAGATCAAATTAATAAATAGAAAAATAAGAGATGATGGAATTCCCAGCTATCAGTGCAGTAGAGGAAAAGAGTGGACAAATAGTGGGTGAAGGGAAGGAGACCGAGTTCTGACAAGAGAAAACAACTCACATTAAGTGACAAAAAAAAATCATAATTTAAAACTTGATAAAATTTCAATTTAGAATGGAGAATCTGTAATCTGTCAGACATAGACCACACCAATACCAGAAGAGTAACACATGAAATCTTTGCTCAGGCATGTTTCATTAAAAGCCATTTGTATTTTCTGTTTTAATTTGTTTCAATCATGCTCCATTATTTCATCCATACTTATGGTATATGTTGAAAGTCCAATTGTACTATTCTCACCTCCGTCATCACTTTATCCTGACACTTCTTCACATACTTCCCATCAGCTTTCACAATGGTTTGCAGAAATTTGAGGTACTGAACATGTCTTCCATGTGTCTCGATGCAGTGGACAAAATGGTGGACCACACGGTCACTGATTTCATTGCACAGATGGTAGTTGTTCATGAAGATATGACGCATTGTCTCAGCTTCCAGCAGCTGGGAAGAAAGAGCACACATTTACACATTCCATATACATAGTACTGGTTGAAAAACTCATAAATTATATTATCTTATTTATACAAAAGAAAATTAATATGAACATGCATCCAAAACCAACTATGAATATTGTAAGGAAAAAAAGTGCTTTAAAAAAAGGGAATTCTACTGTCTGGATGTCATTAGTATGAGCCCTACACTCATCATTGACCATTTGCAATGATGGTGACAGACACTTCACAAAAGTTGTTCTGGGCATAAGTATCTGTTAAATGTCAGAACATAAAAGACATTGAGAAGTAGCTCATGACTGGTAACTTTAACAAATGATTTTACCCCTGGGGTGAGGAACAGGTTCAAGTGTTTATGTAGAAGAACTTGGTTCTGAACATTCCCTCTGCAGAAGTTCTGCAGAAATGTATGAGCCAGAGTCATGATCTCATTCATCTTCTCATCACTCTGCAGATAGACAGAACATGTCAAATTAAGGAAATGAGAAGAGAGAGGCAAAAAATCCCCACATTTCACAGAGACCTGGCAAGATCAAAATAAGAAAAAATAATTTTCAGAGTTCTGGACTGCTCACCTTCTCATAGGGGATCTGAAGCAAGTCCAGGACCACAGTGTGAGCACCCATGTTTTTCAGCAGCCTCTGCTGCTGTATGCGGCTCTTTTTAATGGGGTGACAAAGCTTGCTGAGCCGAAGTAGGATCTAATGATTGGATACACACAATCATTATAGAAACATCATGTTTACTAAACACACACATAAAACAAGTAAGCAATGGGGGGAATTAAGCTCACCTCTTTGACAATGTTATAGTTGTTTGCTTTATTGCTATCAATCTGCGGTTTGATATCTCCATCCTGCACTGGGCTCAGGACCACCTCCTGCCAAAGTTATAGATGAAGAAAAAATGAGCAGCCAGCTGAAACCACATTTAACGATCAATCCAGAAGCCACCTCTATACTTCACGTTAAATCCAATTGCTGTATGATTTTTCATGTCACCGAGCTTGATGACTCACAGTAATATTTTTAGATGTTCACTTTTCTGATAATTTTTTAAATGGGGAGGGTGATCTTTACCCTTTTCATCAGTTTGGCAATTCTAATGTCCTATTCTTCCAATATCTCACCATTACACCACCCCTATGTAGAGTATTGACCATATCTGCCAATATATATGGAACTAGCCCACTGCTTCTTTTCCCCGATCAGCTGCAGGTTTCTTAAAGAGAATATGACATGTCTGGTATCTTTCACAATCTTCAGTAGTTCCACCCACAAGTATAAAGGTGCCCCATCACCTTTAGGAATCACTAATTGCAATGATGGGGCATATCAATCCTTTTGTCTCCCCACCCAAAAGCCATACCACTTGTGTTACCTGCAACACTCAGCAACATTGAAGGCAATATGAGGGTTCTAACCATGAATCTTCTCTTTGGAATCCTAGTGTATTAACACACTCCGGACTACTTTTAATTATTTCTATGGTAACCGTATGACAAACATATTTTGATAAGAAATGGTGGGAGCCCTTTACAGACATTAGAGTACCTCACTGTTCCGTTCCTTGGCCTGTCTCTCCCCGAGGTCTTCACTGATGTAGCCACTCTTCTCCACCCAGAGCTCCGACTTCTCTACAGTCAGACGCAGCTGGTCCAAGTCAGTCTTAATCTGCTTGTAATTTTCCACATCCTGCTCTGACACTAGTAGCTGAACCTAGAAGCCGAAACACACACACACACACACACACAAATATACGCAGACAAAAATACAAAGAACAAGAAGGGAAAAAGCAGATAATAACAATAAAAATTAATGGTGTGCGAAAGCAACAGGCAGCAAACAGGTTTCATTTTTCCATGCTGGGACTCTCATACTCAAGACTCACCTTTTCAGAATATATTTAACATGTGATAATTTTCTGTGTGATTTTTGTGTGTGTGTTGCTTTTATGTTCATTTTAACCTTTATAAAGTATATCTGTGTACATTGAAAAATCATAAAATGAATATATTAATATCATTATTGTACTGCATTATTACTGTGTTTCAGCTGAGAAAACCATCATGACACTTTTGTAGCATCTTTCCCAATCCAAACCAGCACTGACCCAGACAGTAACTAATAGTATATACTGTCAAGTCACCAATTATTCTGTGCTACTGTGTATAACTGCTGTGCTATTACCTGTTTGAATGCCTGCAGGACCTCAGCTCTTTGACTAAAATGTTTGAAGATGAGCTGGAGTGAACCAGACACTAGCGGTGGATAGTCCTGCATGATGAGGTGGATCAAAACTCTCAAAAAAGTCTTGCCACCTTCATCATCTAGCTCCACTGCACTCCGCCCTGAGCTAAAACAATAAAAATGCATACATATAGAAAACACTTGAAATGCAGGACTACACAGACACACACACGGAATCCAGAACACACAGCATGCAGAATCTGATGGTTCAAGCCCACTGCACCTCTATTTAACCATTTGCACAGTCTCTGTGTTTGAGAATCCAAAGAAGTGGGGCAAAGGAAGTGCATTACATTCCAAAAAAAATCACGCACCTTCCGGAAAACATGGACTCCGCTTTGGCTGCAATCTCATCTATGTCTGGCTCAGATGCTAATAGAAAAATAAAGTGGACATGACCTCAACAATTCAATGAAGTCTGGCTGGGCGATGCATCAAAACAACCACCTAACTGAACAGAGCATCAAAGCAGCTACAACATCTGCAAATTTATGGACTGACTGACAAGAAAAATATTGAGATCTTACTGGACATTGAAGACATATCAGTTACAGAAATGGAGCCATCAGGTAGGTTCTTGTCTCCAAACTCTTTTTTGTAGATGGAGAGCAAATAGGTGATCCTGTAATCCAGCCTGACACTCAGGATAAACTGAACAGAAAACAGAAACAGAAAACCCAAAAAAATAAAATGTCAAAAAAAGTCAAATAACTTTGAAAGCTAAAACATTGATACACATGTTTGCATCAAATATCCATGGGATTTCAAAACAGAACAGCATGAACCATCAAAGCAAATTCAGGCAGCAAGCTAATACTCACTTGCAGGATCTCTATGATCTTCAGCTTGGTGTCCATCACCATGACATCCTCATTGTCAGGCAAAAAGTGGCCTTTCCCATAGCGTAAGGATGGAGGGGTGTCTGGGAGGTTGTGTGGAAGACCTCTACTCATCACCATCTGGGTCATCATCTCCCCAACACCATGGATTGTACGTAGAACATTGTTGCCTAAATCATAGATTTATGTTATTCATTTTCAACCATGAATGCTATGAGGACAATCAACATCAAGTAATCTGCACTTGGTTCATTTGAATTCATGTGATGTCAACCCTGTGAAAGTGTACACACACAATTCATGGAGGTAAAAAAGATTTTCTTTGCACACTAACCAGCCTCTGGGCTCTTGTTGAGCTTGTTCAAGTAAGAGAGAGGGTGTTGAACAATATCTAGGATGGCCAGCAGAGTGCGTGTGAGACGCAGTAGCTCACTGAAGCTGTAGAAACCAAAGTAGACCAGGTTTCGAGCCAGATTTACCACCTGGAAGAGGAAGTAAAATATTGATTTCAAATACAAAGCAATTTTCTAAGCTGAAAGAGAAGAATACAACAACATTATGTGAAAGGAAATTTCTCAGACAGAGGCAAATGACTTGAGGAGATGTTTTTTTTTGCTTTTTAGGGAGGGAGGGAGGTTTGTTCTCCACATCCCATTCAAATTTGGTATCTCTTATTCCCTTATTGTACATAGACCATATCATTGAGCAACCCCCATGGTGAAATAGACTTCCATGGCTGTTCTCCCGTATGCTTCTTTTCAAAAGTCAGTAGCAAGTTTCTCTAGGGACTGTTGGAGCCTGACACCAATTCCCCCATAGCCACCTTAGATCTTCAAGCACCCCAACACTTGTAGATGTGACTAATTGAAACAATGGGGCACAAATTAACCCTACCAATTTCCCATCCTTAAAAATTGTCAGCTGTGCTCCCTGCAATTCCCTGAAAAATCAAAGGTGTGGTGGTGCCTTTGATTATACTGGACACTATAAGGCTCGTTGGGATGTGAGCATACGGATGGGCTGTGCTACCCAAGTGCCCATAAGAAAATAATATTTGAAAATAACTACTCCTGCTCCAAAAACTCTGCAGATTAAGTGCACCATATCAGAATCAGGTAATACTTTACCTCTAAAGTTAGTTCATTCTTTTCTTTGTCCCCAAAGGGAAAAGACTGGCCAACAACATCTTTTAGGTATTCTTCAACAAATTCCATGGTGTGGGCAAACGTCCTCTTCATCTCTTCTCTTGAGGTGTCAGTGGATTCATATTCGTACCTGTGGAGGACACACAATCATTATCCTTGTGAGTGGCTTAACCAGTAGTTAAAGTATGCACACCCAACATACCCCATAGTGCACAAAATCATCAACAGAGATGCTTACTCATGGATGGTGATCTTGGAGGGGATCTCAGTCCAGAGGCGAGCATAGCGTACAGGCACCACTGCCTCCTGGGGGTCGCGGTCCACATGCATATGCAGCATGAGGCGGCAGAAGGAGGCTCTGAGGTTGTACGGTAGACAGTCATCAAACATAGAGCGTAGGATAAGGTTCACGGGCAACTGGCTGGAGATCTGGTTGATGGCCAGATACTGACGGTCCAGGCACATCTTAGCAAAAAGGTTTAACTGGTATCTATGGTGAAGGACATGGAAAGTGACAGGCAAGACAGAATGAAGAATGTGTGACTAGATCTGTGCTATACAAATTTATTTTTTCCTGTATTAAGACAGGAGGAAAAAAGGAAGCAGAGCCTGGCAGTGCATGAAAAAGGCTTTCAGTGGGGAAAAAATAGTCATTTATGATAGTGGTCATAAATAACCATTAATCTATTATATTCCCTTCCTCACCACAACCCCCCCCCACACACACACACCTATAGTAAGTAATGATGTCTACATCCATCTTATGGTTTCCCTTGGCATCCTGAGCAAGGTGACGAATGGATTTGCCATGAGGCTCCTTGTGGCTGTCAATCCAGTAGAGCCAAACCTCCTCTTCTTCCACCTCCTCCTGGAGTAGAGATGACTCCAGGGTGGTCTCTGTGTTAGGAATGAGTCTGGGGGAAGAGAAAGTGAACGGGAAGTAGCCCACATATTTCAAAATTCCCACACATTCTGCTTGGCTGTCATCTCCCTCCCCACATTTTTTTATTATTCAGCATAATATTCAAGATTTGACATGTTTGAAAATCAGTGAATAAGATATGCACGATCCTTTTAGTTCCCCAAAATTAGAAATTCTGTGTAACTGCATTTGAAAAGTTGAAATAAAGCTTTGAGGCATACTTGGTCTGGATGAGAATGTCTGCGTTGATAGGGTTAAGCATGAATTTGCAGATAAGCTCCTGGGTGACTGGGATGGCAGTCTTGTTGGACACACAGAGGTCAGAAAGGTAGTCCAGGAATCTGGAAGTGGAGTTCAGATATTTTACCCATCATGTTAAATAAGTATACTACACATATTTCATGTCGTATCTAAACAGGATCATAAAAATGAATGCGATTTTGAATGGGTAAGTGTGTGTGTCTGTAGGATTTTTGGGGGTCATGGGGGCTCAGTGGTAGAGTGCAAACCTCCAAGTCAGGCATAGTGGGTTTCATCCTACCGCAGGGTGTCAGGAAAAAGGCATTCAAACTCAATCACCCCATGCTCAGTAAATAAATGTAAGGCATATAATGTAAAGCACTTTGAGTGGTCACGAGACCAGAAAAGCACTATATAAAAAATAATCAATTTACCATCTTACGTTTTAGCTTAGTTTTGGTATATCTCTCTCTGTTCTACATTTTTTCTATATTTTCCTGTTAATGTCCAGGGCATTTCCCTGCCTTTCACCCGGTGAGTGCTGGGATAGGCTCCAGCATGACTCTGTGACTCAACTTCAGATAAGAGGTTGCCTATTGATGTATGTCTACCTTTTACACCTTACATTGTGCATTTCATTGATGCTATTGAAAAAATACACCTTACAAAACTGTACCCCCTTTCCACACACTCCTAATGTATAGATAGTTCTCTAGGTATGAAATACAAATTACTCAATATTGCCTGCATCACACATTCAAAGGGGTTGGTGTCTGTAACCTGGGCTCTCTGTTACGCCGGAGCAGGTTGACAAAGGTCTCAATCTCTCTGGCAGTGATGTGTTTCTCCAGCAACTTGCGGTTGTTGTGCAGCAGGGCCGTGATTGTGTCCTCAGCCAGGATCTCATAACCAATCTGAGACTGCATGATTGAGAACTTTTTGGCTATGTATTCCTGAGAGGAACAGGAAAAGCCATGGTTAGAATAAAATCTTCTCGTCACAACAACAGAATGAGGTGAGAATTTAAAAAGAAACAGCTGTGGTGAAACAACACTAGACCTGTGTACTAACATAAACATCTGTG
>OMLC01055533.1:0-20788 GCA_900302585.1 Regalecus glesne
AGGTACTATCTCAGATCTCGGACCTCGCACAGCCTTTGAACTAATTTCGGGGTTAATTGATCCGTTAAACCTGGGTTAATTTGGCTCTTAACCCGGGGCAAACAAGCATGTCCCACTAACTCGTTCCAGGGTTGGCTAGCCTCGACTTTAGCCCAGGTTGAGCTTGGCCCTGCTCCACAGCACGGTCGGTCCCTCTCTCCCAGAACGTCCAGAAAGAGAAAGGCAAACTTCTGATGCAGCTATGAAAGGAAAGCGTTCATCACGGATATCGTCACATTGATTTGCATTGTCAAGCTAACGACTTGTAGCTCGCTGCCATGAAGGGATTTAGAGTTGGGCCCGAGCAAAACTGGGAAACTTTGTGGGAAAATGGCTCGGATGAGTCTTACAGAGGGCGGTCCTCACGTCTGAACCTGATGTTTACCAGAAACAAGCTCTATGTGCAAGTATGCATGGTACCCCAAAATTACCTGGTTTTCGCCCCAAGCGAGAGAACTGACCAAGATCCGTTAGTGGAGGGTACGTAACACAGGCAACGAGACTCCCACGAGACTCAGATCCTGAGGATTTGAAGATGCCAAAGATGGCTTACAGCCACGGCAGCTCGCGGGTGCCGGTTCAAACCCACCCCAGTGGGGGGGGTCAAGAAGTTGATCTATTCTTAATCCCCTACACCTGCCCTGGGATGGTCTGGGGACCTGTCCAGGGTGTTTCTCCCCCTTCTGGCCAATGAGTGCTGGGACGGACTCCAGCAGATCCACGAATAAGCAGCTGACATGACATGACATGACATAGCACATCTCCCCCTATGTGCGAGCATGTTGTAGAGATCGACAATCTATCTGCAGCCCGAGCACTTGAAGTGTCTTCAGTGGGTCTCTGAAGTGCCAACGTAATCGTAGGGAAGTGTCCACCATAGACATCGATGGCAGATGGCGCATGGAGGCAGAAACTGCAACTTCACAGACGGACCATAGACACGTAGACATAACTGGTCTCATTTGCCCGGGTGGCCAAGGCTGGTGGAATTCCCTCTCTGAATGTAACCCATATTATAGTATAGGAGCGGTGAGCACTCCGGGGTTCCGGGCCTTGCTCAAGGACACCTCGACACGCTCTCTGCAATGGCCACCCTGACTTCCTGGTTTGCTGCTACGCTAGGTGGGTAGTGTGTAAGCAGACCAGGTTGTATTAGAAAATGGGAGTAACAATACACCACCGGCTGACGGGCAAAGGCCCCGATTCATGGATCGCCTGGTGGTGACGTGTCAGCCGGTACACTTTTTTACCGGTTGTCTCATCAAAGCTCCTGGCAGGTCTCCATAAAGCATGGTAGCCAGACTGTTAGCCGAGCATGAAAGATAGCCTGAAGTTACGACTGCGCGCCATGGCGTTAGCTGGTCAGGGAGAGCACTGAGGGCAGGGGAGAGAGAGAAAGCGGCTCGACTCCGTCTCTATAAAAGAAGTCAGACGTCAGGATGTGATGAGCGGTGGACGGAGTGAGAGCGGGGGCGAGAGCGATCGACAGAAACAGCTCTATACTTGACATACGACACTGTGTGAAAACAAAGATTAAACTGTCACCGCCCAGACCGCGTGTGGCTGTGTGCGACTGTGTGTGTGTGTGTGTGTGTGTGTGTGTGTGTGTGCGTGCATGTGTGATGCATATTTAAAATGTTTGCAATCTGATGATGAAAACAAACCCTGGCACATTAGCATGGAGAATTTCCCCGCTCCGCACGCAAACTTGGTCCAGGGGAGGGCCCCGACTCAGCTGTCTGAGTGAGTGTGTGTGTGTGTGAGAGTGAGTGTGAGCCTGTGTCTGTCTGTGTCTTGTGGCTGAAACCAGCAGCTGTTTAAATTCACTCTAACAGTTCTGCAACATGCCAGTTTAAACATAATATTCAAGGAGAAAAACAGAGCTTGACACTTAGCTCTGCCATTCCTTCTCTCTCTCTCTCTCTCTCTCTCTCTCTCTCTCTCTCTCTCTCTCTCTCTCTCTCTGGCTCCAGCACCGAGCAATTACAGAGATGATATCAGCTGTCAGTCAGCGGCTCACAGATGAAGCTGGGCCTCTTTTACATGCTAATGGAACGCCAGATTCAATCAGGCCTTTGTATGGCAGAGGGGAGGGCCGTGTTGCTCATTAAAAAATAAATCACAATAACAATGAGGCCTTGGCCGTGTCGGCTAGCATCCCTTCAGCCAGTGTTGGAGCTGCGAATCCCCTTCTCTCTCCTTCTTTCTGTGTCTCTGCAAAGTGCTTCTGACTACACTTCCTGTTCTGCTCTTCTTCCTTCCTTCTGGGGTCCAGAAGCACCCAGCCACAAAATAGAAGCCATGATGGGGTGCTTGGGGGAGGTATGGATGAGAGTGGCGTGGTAGGTAAAGGAGGAGGCTCACTCGATCATCCGTCCAACAAAAATACGTTTGTGTCAAGTTGGCCCTCTTCTCTATTTCTTCTCATCCTCTGTCTCTTCCATGCTCCCTCTCATTCTCTCTGAATAGGTTGCCACCTAGCCCACCCACTTCAATGAGCTCAAGGTCATCTCAAGGTCTAACACAAGGATGGGGTCAGTGTGCTTCAATGGGACTTCGAGCACTCGGTCGTCCACATGCAAGTTTAAGGGATAGATTCTTTCACTGCACAGCCCTCTTGAGAGAATCACAGAAGTCTGTTTCTAAAGGACACAATGAGGGGAGCGTTCCGGTACACCGAGTGATTTATTGCACAAATTATCCGCATAACAAAGGCCCGACACTCAGTCACCTCTTCCTTTAAGTGTTGCAACAGTCAGTGGTATCATGAGTTTAATGGATTGCCCTTGGCTCTCACTCACACACATGGTCCAGCATGTCATGGATTCCCTTGGCCTCTTTCAGTGAGGCTATATAGGACCAGCCTGGGCCAAAGGCAAGAACAGATTCCTGAACCATGGTCGACTGCAATTTTATTTCAGTCGAGTCTTCTATTCAGATGACTCCCAAAAGGCAGCGGTCGGAAAAGGATCCTCTGAACACTGGCACAGGGAAAAAGGCCATCGAAGAGTTTTACTTGTTAATAGGCTGGTGATGATATTGATGTACAGTGGGGAGGGGGACCCCCATATAGATGAGATATACCATATTATTTGTAGTGCTGCCTCTGTGCAATTATAGTTATGATTTTAGGGTATCTGGGAATCAATCCAAAATATCATGATCGCTTGTTCTTTTTTTCATCTTTTCCTGTGGGTGACTTCTTTTCGAAATTGGCTACAACATATCCTACTGTTTATTTTAGGACGCTTTATTCATTCATTTGGGATTATAAATACGTACAATGAAAAGGGTTCTTTGCATTTAACCCATCTTATTGTATAGGAGCAGTGAGCAGCTGCAAGGAACCCAGGGAACAACTCCAGTTCTTTTTCCTATGGCCTTGCTCAGGGGCACAGGCAGGAGTAGTGACCCTAACGTGTCTTTTTGGTGGGAGGATACCAGAGCACCTGGAGGAAACTCACATAGACACAGGGAGAACATGGAAAGTTCACACAGAGAGGACCTGGGATGGGATTTGAACCCAGGACCTTCTTGCTGTGAGGCAACAGTGCTAGCCGCTGCACCATCGTGCCGCTAGAACCACCAAACTATGATTGGCTCAATTGGATCATAAGCTCACATTCAGTGGGTGATTTCTTCTTCTGCTGAATAGCACCAATATCAGTATTATCATTAATTGATAACAGCTGATGTCGATTTCCTGATGTTGCATAGCGAAGGGTGTTGGGCTCCCCCCCCCCAAGACATATCCCAAGCTACTTTCAAATTCTCTTCTAACGTTTGCTTGACCTTTCAGAAATTTTTCATGTGCAGTAAAAAAATGAAAGTGAAAAAGGAAGAAAGTATCTTTTTTAAATGTTAATGTATCCAACTCAACGTTTCATCCTTGCCCAGTGACGCACAGGTGGGGATGCACACTTATCTACATTTATTTTTTTTGGGAGGGGTCTAACCTTTGACCTTCCTGTTTTGAAGCAGTTCATCTAATCACCATGCTAGGCGGCTATCTCGTGTGTGTGTGCCTGCGTGTGTCCTTGCATGACCAAACCTACGGTATGGGAGCACGGTGTGTGCTCGAGCCTCGAGGTCAGATCAGGAAATGCAGGAGGATGTTGGTTGCAGCAGAGATCCCTTTGTTTTACTCTGTAGAGGTGAGCCGCTGATGTAATTCAGCTGTCACATTTAACAAGCATATCACACCCAGTTCAGTGTCGGATATCCCCATTACTCTCATTACCATGCTGGTTTGGATAGACTTTCAAAAGCTGCCCTTTCATCCTGGCTGGGCTTTGTGTAAAGATCTCTCTAAGGAGGCGTGATACGTAGATGTGTGACTCACTTAATTCATTGTGAATCAACTCAGATAAATACAAGTGTGCGTGTGCACGCACTTTTGTATTTGTGTGTTTGTAGACCAAAGATTTATTACAGCCAAGATCAGCTACAGAGCCTGGAATTATGCATCAACTACTACCATGGAAGAATTTGCTGAATATGCCTGAGCCAAACTTAAGGGTGTGTGTGTGTGTGTGTGTGTTGTTGTTTTCTGGTGGGGGTATGCGAATACACAAAACATGGTTTTAACTCGGCTCCTTTGTGTGAAATGTGAGAGGAAACATTGTTCTCTGCAATTTGGACAAATGAGTTCCGGTCTGGTTCAGGGATGTTTTGGCTCATAAAGTGAGTTACACCCTCAGCTTTCACTTTGACAGGGAACGCTGTGGCACCTTCTCACTCGCCACGTTTCAGCTGCGACACGCTGGCTCGTAATTTGCCGGTATCGTTTTCCAGATTCAGATCCGTTTTTAAACTTTAACGAATCGTCGCGGTTGGCCTCAATTTTCAGACCGTGCCCACACTTTCCGTCAGCTACCCACAATTCTTTGCAGTGGGAGGTGATAGGCTCTGATTTAAATGAAAGTGTCAGCTGTGGTCACACCAATGACAAGTGACATTAGAGTAGAGCAGTCCCCCGGCACTTAGAGAGATTGGGCTGGGCCTGAATGGCCAAAGGATGTGAGGAGAGAGCATGGTTAGAGGACACCGCTCGTTCGTCAGGGTACTCCATATTCATAGACACATAGCGGGGATGTAATCATGGCGGTGGCCGCCAACTACATAAAGTCACCCCCCCCTCTATTAGTCTGATAGCCCTCTGCCCTCTTACCCTCCTTGGGGACTGGAAGTCAATGAAATGGACCGGTGGTGACTGGCAGAGGTAGATTATGGTACAGTGTTCTTCAAACAGTGCAGGCAGATTGTTTTACAACTACCCACATCTCCAACCCCTCTTTCACTGGCCCCTCATCCCTTCTCACCCACCCTTCCTCCCGCAGGTATGGAGTCTAATCATAGGGAGAATCTGGTACCTTGGTGGCCCTCCTCCAGAGTTTATTTGGGTTAATCCACCTGTTTGTTGCTGAGTGATCGAATTCCATACCCAAGGGCACAAGATGCTGGGAGGTGCATGGGAGAGGAGAGAATAGAAAAAAGGGTTTTGTTCTACCTGGGTGTGTGACCACCCCTTTGAACAAGGATAGAGGAGATGTGAGAGACATAGGGGTGGTGGTAAGCATGTGTGGGTGGGGAGGATGGTGACAGAAAAAGAGTGGGAGTGGATGAGAACAGGCTGCAGGGAGGCAAAAAGCCCCAGAACAGGACAGGTGGAGGGAGACAGAGAGGGTGTACGTTATGCAGCGTTGCCTCCTTTAAGGATGTCCCTTTGCCCTTCATCTTTGATATTCTTTTTATTTCTGTGTCCATTTCTCCCTCTTTCTCTCTGTGACCATCTCTCACATCCTCTTTGCTGCTCTCTTCTTCTCCACCCTGGTGATGTGTTAGTCCTTGCAGAGTCCAGACTCCACCTCACCCCCACCCTCTGCCCGCTCACACCATAAGACTAATCTCCCTCCACTGCAGTGGATAATTGTCTTTCACCGGCAAAACAAAGAAGCATTCCAAGCATCCATCCATCTCTGACTCAGACGTAGCCTACAGCCAGCGACATCCAGTCCCTCCTCCACTGGACACGACCAAGATCATCTTACAAGGCCTCCACTGGCCCCCAGCCAATGGAGGCTCATTTATTACAAAAGCAGTTTAAAAAGTTAGAAACCTGAGAATGTTCCAGCAAAAAAGGTGGGTGGACCGCAGAGGGATGGGAAGAGGGCAGGGTGGGTAGTAGATTGAAAGGGAGGAATGTGGAATCTGCTGTTGTTACAGGGAAGCTGTTTGTCTTGTTGGTGCCCATGTGATGCGGTCCGTCTATTCACTGTTAATGCGCGGCCATCGGAACTCATTCATAGGATGTTCGCTGCTGCTACTGCAGTGAATAGCTGAAATACTGTGTAGCATCAGGTGCTTCCTCACATACGGCACATTGGAATGCCTCCATCCATCCATCCATCCATCCATTCATCCATCGTCAACTGCTTATCCAAAGTCAGGTTGCGGGACCATGTCGGAGCCTACCCCAGCTCATTGGGTGAAAGGCAATGAAACACGCTGGACAGGTCACTATTCCATCTCAGGACAGGCATGGCAGATTAAGCCCGGACGCCCTTCCTGATGCCCTGCAGTGGGTTTGAACCCACAACCTCTGGCTCATTAGTTCCCAAAGTGCGTGCTCTACCCTTGAGCTACCGTGGCAGTGTTCCCTCTGTATCAATCTATATTTCAGCTTTACTGTGTATATACATGCCCTGTCTCTTTAGTCGACCAGTGCTGTGCTGTGCTGTCCTCTCTATGTTCCCATCATCCCTCGCTGTCCCCTTCCATTAGCCCTGACATCTATTTGTCTGTCATTACTGACCTCAAAACAGCACAAACAGTCTCCATCACCACACACGCTCACACCCCAGCTCTGCCTAGCACCGCAAAATCGTTTATGCCCTTACTGTAGTTCACCTTAATCAGATAGCATGCTTTCGCCATGTTATGTGCTGTGGAATGCATTATTTATCACAGATGTCAATTGCAACCTATTTTTGTTAGGCCTGTTAGTAATTTCTTAAATTGGCTGGTTCAAGATTTTTCCTGAAGTGCACATGTTCTTTCTAATCCTCACTACCACTACTGTATTTGATACTGTTCTCTGCATTTAACTCATCCTATTGCATAGGAGCAGTGAGCAGCTGCAACACCCGGGGACCAACTTCATTATTTCCCTAATCCCTCGCTCAGGGGCACAAGCAGGAGTATAAAATTTAACATGCATGTCTTTTTGATGGTGAGAGGAAACCAGAGAACCTGGAGGAAACCCACGCAGACACGAGAGGAACATGTAAACTTCACACAGAAAGGACCTGGGACAGCCTAGGGTTTGAACGCAGGCCCTTCTGGCTTTGAAGCAACAGCCCTAACCACTTAGCCACTGTGCTCTAAACTGAAAGATATTTTGTTGTTGTGGAGAACTGAGTTAGATTATTTGAGAAATTAATCCTGTTATGTTTGGATGAGCAGGGCAGTGATTAAAATATTATCTAACGAGGGACAGACGCATGGAGTCTCGTGTCTCGATACAAGACAGACGGAGTTGGCTTGCACTAAGTTGTGAGAGATAAATAATTATGGCCGTGTTGCAAGTTTCCTCCAGGATTTTATCTTTTTGCCTGCATGCAGTCAGGTCCAAACACCCAGAGGGATCTGCAGAGTAGAAAAACAAAGCAAAAAAAACAAAAACCTCAAACCTAAATAAAGCATTTCATATTCGGATGACATCCCTATCTGTTCAAGATGCATTGACTGTGTATTTCTGAAAAATGCAATCCTATCCGGTTACACCCCAACCACTGATACTGTCCTAGGATATATATTCAGGTAATAAGGCGCCAGTGTACAAAGAAATGGCCTGGCCACAGCAAACTGTATACATCTGTGAAACAGGGAGGTCACATCCTGCTCTTAAGAGATCAGTCTGCTAGATCCAACAGTGAGTGTGTGCGTGTGGTGTCTGGCCGGCTGGCTAGCAGCTTTGCTATATCTTCCTATGTTTATGTGTCATTGCGTGCCCACCAATCCCTTCTCCGGGAATGGCACGGCGGACACTCTTTCACCCTGCGAGCAACAAAAGCAGCCGGCCTCCAAAAGTTTGCTTGTTGTCAGAGCCAGCAGGAGATTTATCCAAAGGATTAAGAGGTGGGCATCTGCTTCCGTGTCTCTAACACGTGCACCGGCCTGGGAACCAGCATAGAAGTGGAAACGGGGTGGGGGTGGTGGTGTTTGAAGTACGCCATCCACTCCGTCCTATCTCTCCCTCGTCTCAACAACGTGCCCACCTCTCTCTCTGGCTATCTCGGTCTTTTCCTCCTTGTCTCCTCACAACTACCTCTGGATCCCGTCAGCCCCGGTGTCTCTTCCAAACAGACAGGATGGCAATTAAAGCCTTTCAGCCTTGATTTAGCTACTTAGGGGAGATCAAGGTCGAATCTTTTTGGGGGGCTTTCTGGGGCCTGCTACCAGCATATTATCTCACCGGGGTGTCATTACCACCCCTTCCACTCTGTCATTACTCATGATGTTCCCCTTTGGGGAGACTGAAGGTCTACTTGGCTTAAAATAGAGTTTGTGTATATGTGGCGTGTATGTCCATGAGGCCTCTGTACGGTCGAGGGCGTGAATCTATATTTGTGATGAAATGAATAGGTGATGATAATTGGGGAAAGGGATCTGAGCTTGAAATGGACACATGTGGAGTTAAGTTCTCCGCCTGAGTTGCAGCATGCATAGATCGAGTTTCCAACATGTACATGTGCACGTGTGTGTCGGGGATTGCCAGGGTGGGTGTGTGCGGGGGGATTATATACTTGCCGTCTGTTGTACTTTCATCTCCAACTGTTTCACGCAAGGTTTTGGATACATTGATCTCTAGTCTAGTGCCGTTGTGAACTGCTGTCTGTTTGCTGACCCTTGACATGTCATTCAAGTCTCCTCGGTGCTGCCATATGGGGACTTTTTTCAACCCCAACCACGAAGCAACAATACACACCACGTAAACTGGAGTCTGTACTTACTATAAAACGCATATGATAAAATTAGTGAAATTGCTGCTCTTCTAAATTGTTGGGTGCACTAACATCTAAAAGACCTAAAATTAGCAGGGAATGTTTAACAATCTCCCGCAGAGGCAGTGAAACATGCACATGATGAGGATCATGTCTCCTGATCGTCGCACGCAAAAAGTCACACCAGGAAGCCAGCATTTCTCCATAAGCCCTTCAGATAGTAGATGTTAAGGTGGACTCTGTCTCTGGGCTTATTGATGCTTGTTTGAACTGTGTGTGTGGTTTTCTGTATATATTGAGATTAAGGAGGGAAACAGACGTGGACTAATATCCAATGCTGCATAACAGTCTTGGGCAGGAGGCTGCTGTACCACAGCCCAACAACCCAGCCCAAGACTTACCACGCAACTCATCAGAGCAAGGAATGAATACTCTCTCTCTCTCTCTCTCTCTCTCTCTCTCTCTCTCTCTCTCTCACGCACACACACACACACACACACTCACACACACACACCCCCCCCCCCCCCCCCCTCTCTCTCTCTCTCTCTCTCTCTCTCTCTCTCTCTCTCTCTCTCTCTCCCCCTCATACCACGCATCCAACATGCGTGCAGTGCGAGCAGCCAATAGACACTTATAGCTATTAGACAAGTTTCAGCTTCCCCTGCATAATCCCTGCTTATTAAAGCGTAGCATAACGCTACAGTC
Source organism: Regalecus glesne (assembly GCA_900302585.1). Taxonomy (NCBI): domain Eukaryota; kingdom Metazoa; phylum Chordata; class Actinopteri; order Lampriformes; family Regalecidae; genus Regalecus; species Regalecus glesne. Next base: position 9,750 of record OMLC01055533.1, read on the forward strand.
GTTTGAGGCAGTCTGAATGATCAAACAGATTTTTATCACCATCTCACTACCTTATAAACATGTCCTACACAGCACAGGAAGCTAAGAATTAGCATACCTTAAGTAAGGGAGATTGAAGATAATGACGGTTGATAGGAAGTCACACTTTGTGCATTCGGATAACTATTTTCAGTTCCATACCGAAAAACTTTTTAAGTGCTTGGAAGTCCACATCAGGGCTCAGCAGTGCACCCCTGTGGTCAGTTACAGCACAACCCTGGCAGGTAGTTTTTTCTTTTTCTTTTAGTACTTGGAATGGTGCTGGGAAATTCACAGCATGTCTCCTATTGCCAGGTTGAGTTTACTTTACTCAATAGTTCCTCTGATGAAGCACACCTCCGCCTCTGTGACTAACTCTCTCTCCTTAGCAGCCGGGTTAGCATTGTGCCGCATGTTTTATAGATAATTTATTCTTTGCGGAGAATGCCAGTGAGGCAGTTTTCCAGAGAAAGACGTGGAGTTACTGTTGCCGTCACAGCTGGCTGTGAAGCAAGCATCCGGGAAAGGTAAGAAGCTAAGCACACAGCCGCCAGGCAGACACTGAATCCTGATGATCTACGCAGTGCACGGTAGCTTAGGATCTGGTTTCCGGCTGTCTTGTAGTTACAGCCGTGGCTGTAGGCTGAGTCCAATATTCAGAAAGAAAGAGAGCAGAGACAGAGAATGAGGCTTGAGGGGAGTGTGTGTGTGGGTGGAAGTAGAAAGGGAGGGGTCTGCGTCATGATGGACACCGATATGAACTCGGAGAGACATGTGAGTCAGAGGAATGTTACCCTTTCACAGGACTGACTGCATAACCCCCATCTGTGTGTGTGTGTGTGTGTGTGTGTGTGTGTGTGTGTGTACAAAAACCTAATTTACCCTGATGGCGAGGGAAAACGAGAGCACAGGGGCACACATTATATTCTTTTTCAACTTTTTTGTCATGGTCGTGTATAAAATAAGATAAGACATTACTTTGTTAGTCCCACAAAGGAAGATGTGCCTGTCCCCCTAAGTGTATGTACACACACAAGCTTACATACAACTGCATGTGTCTGTGTGCACAGCCTGTGTTAGTGGATGCTCTGTATCCGTGCGTTTATACTTTTCAGTGTGTGTAATGTATGAGTCTCAGTTTGTACATGTATGAGTGTGCACGTATCTTTCTTTGTGTGTGTAAGGAAGCTGGCCAGGCGTAAGTTCCCGCTGATTGCACTGGTGATCAGGTGATGGTGAGGCACCAGCCTACTGCTGGGCCTTAGTCTGCAGGGGGTTAGTGAACGAACAAGACTGAGTTTTTTATCCTTACCTGTTATATTCTCCTGTGTCCATCTGTCTGCCTGTTGTTTTTTTGGTCTGTTTCTCACTATCCTCTCATCATTTCTATCTCTCTCCTTCCCTCCCTCCCCTTCAAATGTCTTTCCCTCATTCCATCAACCTGCCTTCACCGGTTAAATGAATCGGCCATTCCTGCAGGCCCGGGCAGAGCTGTGTGCAGGGAACGGCCTCTATAGGAAACACGCACAGAGCAGTTCTTGAGAGAGGCATGAAATGTATGAGAGAAAAGACAAGAGACAGAGACAGACAGATAGGTGAAGGCCAGCCATCCATCACACACCATGACCCACATGGTATGTGAAACAGCATTTCCCCCATATAATAAAATCAAAATAAATCACAGATTTGCTCAAGCCTCAAACACTGTCATCATAACAAGCCAGTCATTTCTGCTCATGAGAGCTCCCCTGCTCAGTGGTTATGACACAGTTTGGAAGCCCCAGTTTGCATCACTGTGAGTCAAAAGGCAGACAGCCGCACATTATTCTAAACTGTCAACCCTAGGTTTTGAAGAGCTTCCTACACCTGGCTTATTCTGATGTGTATACATGTTTCTGCAAGAGAGAGTGACACCGGGAAGAAAGGACATGAAATCTGACGAGAGTGTTCGGGGGGGGTTGAAATATTAGGAAGCACCCAGTGCAGCTCCAGCTTCTTTAAATCATCTCGACTACCCCGAGTTCTCTCAATAATGTATACAGGAGCTGAGAGAAGACTTTCACGGGATTTAAAGCCAGCAGTTATCTTGAAATCTCAGTGTGCTGCACGCACTAGGTCAATAGAATAAATTATGTACACCGAGCGAGTCGTCACCGAGGCTGCCGCATGACACAACCTTTCAGATACCGGTGAGGATTTCTGGTAGTTTCTGTCATTTCAGTGTTAGATGACAGTTACTGTCTGATAAAGGCTACAAAATTAATTCCCTTACATTTTTCCCATCAGCGTTTCTGTCACTGAATGATCCATATCTTGTAGAGTAGGCACACAAGCTGTGTTTTGGATGGTCACAGATTCACCAAATATGCCTTCCACACTTGCCTTACAATTCTTATTATCCAGTATATTCAAATTTGATTTGCTAAATTTGATGCATTGCATTGCTCTGTGTGCGAACCATGATGTTGCATTATAATTGTTACTTTTCTGTATTGGACACCTTCTGGATGTCTGTCCATCCTGCAATGGTAAATGGACTAGTTCTTATATACCGCGTTTCTAGTCTAGCAACCGCTCAAGACGCTGTACAACTGATGCCTCACATTTACAGAGGATTGGGGATTAAGGCTGGATGGCCTTTGCGATGGATCGCTCCTCTGTTGCTTTTCTCTTATTTACCGTGATAAGATTTTTCTTTTTCTTTTCTCATTTGAGTTGAGGGTCCAAGGAAGGGGGATTTCCTATATTGCACTATTTGTAAAGCCCTTGTGATTTTGGGGGTGTATTTGACTCAACTCAGCATGTATTCAGTTATCTAGCTGTTGTCAGGCCTAACCTAACCTAGCTGATGTCATGTGGGGGACAGGTGCCCGTTTCACTATTCACCAGTAAGGCCTCTTGGCACCCAAAGCACTACCCCTCTTTCTCCGTGCGTCCTCTGCCAGCAGCCCTGGCACATATGTGCCTATCCCGGGTGTCTTGTGCCAACCACCCTTCCTCCATTGTTCTCTCCTGAATGCACCCATTGCCCATGGGGAAAATAGACTGAATACAGTGAAGCACCACCTACACAGCCTGTTAGATAATCTCAAGACATGAAAGACTCTCTTAGCCTAGATTCTAGAAACGCCCTCCGATACAGCTTTCCTTTCTGCAGTGTACATAACAAAAAGCACAAAAATGGTAATTTCTAACTGGCTCATTTCTCCATCACTTCAGTTTCTAACTGCAGAATTACTGTAATTTTCCGGTGGGAGCACCGTATTGTGTACACACAAAAAGATGGTTTTCTTACTTTACAAGCATGAGTGACCGCTAAAACATATTTCATATAATAAATACACCTTATAGTATACTTCTAGTTTTATGTGGTATAACATTTTAAATTGAGGAATAACTGGATGAGATGGTTATTTGGCTTATCACAGATGTACACACACACACACACACACAAATATTCACTGTAAAACTCATATTTTCAGCCTCAATTTGCAGTTTTCCCTCATCTGTGGGCTATTACTTCACCAGAGCAAACTCAAACATTGAGACACGTACAGTCGAAATAACAAAAGTGTCCTGGTGAGAAATATGATTGGTGGTGTCTGTGCTTGTGTGTGTGTTGGTGGGTGTATGTGCATGCAAGTTTAGGGGTGAGGGTGACAGCAATGCCAATAGCAGATTTATCAGGGCCGTGCAGGCTGGCGAATTATTCTAAATAACGGAACCATCCTGCCCGCCTTTGATCTCTCTTTGCCCCTCTATTTTTAACCCTCCTCCTCCTCCTCTTCATCTATACTGCACCCAGGATTCTTCTCCATATCCCCTCCTCTCCTTCCACAAGCTTAGAGCCCATTTTCCCTCCGTTTAAGCCATTTCCCTTCATCCTGTCTCCCCCTTTTGCCGTTATTACTGCGGGTGAGTGTGTATATTTCTTAAATAGCTTGTTTGTCTGTTTTTGCAGCATCACCGATGCCTTTATGTGCATATGCCCATAGAGAAACAGTGAGTTTCCAGTGGTAATATCTGGCCTGCTGGTGGTGTCCCTGCACAGCAGGCCCTTTAAGAGCTCCGATTATGGCCCCCGCAAGCTCGCGTGTTTCAGGATTTAACAACATCCAGATCACGGTTCTGGTCATCTCAATTCTTCAGCAGCCCTGCGTGTCCCTCGCACAGAAACACAAACACACACACACCATGCATTTCAAAGGCCAGTCAGGAAAGGCAATGTGCAGAGTTTGGAAAATCAGCATAATGCCCTCTCGTAAAACCTTTACATGAGAGAAATGAAGTTAATAATAATAATAATGATTCCCTTATCAGTCCCACAAGGGTAAATTTGGATTTCTCTGCATTTTTGACCCAACCTATTGTATAGGAGCAGTGAGCTGCCAACATATGGTGCTCAGGGAGCAGTTAGGGGTTCAGTGTCTTGCTCAAGGACACCTCGACACGCTGTATGCAGGAGCTTAGGACTCAACCACCAATCTTCTGATTACTAGATGAGCCCCCTACCTCCTGAGCTAGGCTGTCCCCTACCTAACCCTTCCTACAGACTTCTAAACCCTGTGCTCTGCATGTGAGGAGCATCATCATGTGGAGAAACATATTGTCAGGCTCAATAATCCAGGTGGTCAAACAAGTCAAATGCAGGTGAAGAGAGCCAAGGATGACATTCAGATGAATGTTGGAACGTACTGGTATTTTGTTTTAAACCCATGTCCAGATAAGCTGGTCCAACCTTTCTGACTTCATCATAATGTGGGTTTCCCATGGCCCTTGTCATGGTCTCTGCATATGGAAAAGAAGCATGTAGGGCGTCTCTGAATGCAGCACTTCAACTGATGTCCAGTCTTCAGAAAGAGGAAGCCTTCGCCCCGACCTCCTCCCAATGCTGATGATAATTTCCACATCATATCGGTCCTGAGAGGAACGCTGTGCAGTGATGGAAGGTTTATCTATAATTAATCAAAGACAGCGAGAGAGGAGCTGGTCTCAGGAGACAGCACATCTCCATCCACGCAGGATGGGGCAACCTCCATAGACTGTCGGCTGCTGGAGATGACGGGAGTTTCTGGCCTTTGGAGGGGGGGTTCACAGGAAGGGAACTGGTTCCATGGGAGGGTTCTTTTCTATGCCTGGAGGCTAAAACATCTGAGTAGAGGACTGATTCATTTTCCTAATAATGGTCACTGGTATCCATATAGCTGAATCAATGCCAACTCTCAGCTAGCCTCACCACGAGCTGACAAGCTGCACACAAGCCTAAGATCACATGTGAACTGTGCTGCTCTCCAGTGGTTCGTTTACCAAACTCAAGACCCCCCCCTTCCCCCACCTGAATTCCCTGAGTGGCCTACTGCTGGGTCAGTCTCTTTGGTGCCCCTCCAGAACGTCGACAGGAAGGAGGATATATACATATATACATATATACATATATACATATATACATATATACATATATACATATATACATATATACATATATACATCTCGTTGTACGTCGCTCTGGATAAGAGCCTCTACTAAATACCTGTAATGTAATGCATATATAAATCATATAAATCAGTTAATTTCATGGTGTGCACGCTCACTTCTGTTGGGGTAACAGAAATCAAACCAACCGAGACTCTTCCAGGGTTATGAATTTCCCTTGGAACACAGAATGACCAGAGAAGACATGGAAACCACTAGAATAAATGAGCACTGGATTTAGTATCTACAGAGGACAGCAGAGGTCAGACTGTGGAGCAGAGGAGACTCACGCATGGCGTTAAAAACCACACGGGGACAGGGGAGCCACGTGAATTCTGCATATTATATCAAGTCACTCAACGAGCAAATCCCACTTGAACGGCTGCTGAAGTGATCGTCATTCACCTCCATTCATTCTGCAAATCTATGAGGAAATGTGCTCCTCAAAGACATGACGGAGGTCCAGAATGCAGCAGCGCAGCACAGAGGAGAGGTGGAGGAGGGAAGAGGAGAGAACAGTGATTGTGTTGGGTGACTCACCTCTTGGCTCTTGCGGTTCTGCATGATCTGTTTGTCGGTTTCCTTGCTTGCAAAGAAGCGCGTGCATCCTCTGTTCAGGTACTGCAGAGGGAGAGAAAAACATTATAACACACCATCATGAAGAAATATCAACTTGAGTCAAGCTTCCTTTCCAATGTTTCCATCTGTCCATCCCTCCATCTGTCTATCCACTTTCAACCACTGATCTGAAGTCAGGTCATGGAGGCATCAGCTCCAGCAGGGGACCCCAAACTCTCCTTCTCCAGGCCACATCAACCAGCTCTGACTGGGGGATCCTGAGGTGTTCCCAGGCCAGTGTGGAGATACAACTGGACCTGCTACCTTCTTGGTAACTTGCTGAATTACCTACAAGCCTACTTGCTCATACAGTAGAAATATGTGTGCAGTAACACAATCTTTGTGAACTACCAACAGTTTGAATTCAAGACTTTCCTCTTTCCCTTAATCATATCATTAATAACTTTATGATATTTGGTACCAAATACCAGCACCACCATCATATTTGATAAGCAGAATGTTTTCACGGTCATTAAATATCAACATATGTATGCAGCATGTAGAGTAACCAGAAGATCTTTTTCACGTTCAGCCCTAGTTCTGTTGGTGCCGACCTCCTTGATCCTGTCAGTACTTCACACTTCGGTACCTGAACGTGTACCTTAAAAAGTCTTGGTGCTCGAAATTAGTGTTGGTTCAGTGAACTAATTTAATTTCTTCTGCCTTCAAGACCAGCCAGAGGACACTTCCGATTTACGAGCCTATTAGAAGACGGCAGCTCCACCACGGAGCCGGGACCCAGAGAGAAAGAGACATGACCCCTGAGAGGGTCTGTGAGGGCGGACCAGTGAGTTCTGATGATGACTCAGTGAGGAGAGGAAGAGTTGGTTTTCCTCTCTCAGTGGTCAGTGGAAGTTGCAGCTGTGACTCAGCATCTCTTTTCAGTAGAGGCCGAAGTCAAACCAGCTCAGAACTCTGATGGACATCCATCTGTTAGGACACCCACAGCTCTGCTGTCTGGGTTGGCTGAAGCCTGATGAGAGCCGTCATCCAGGAACTTCTGAATGATAGAAGACAGACAGACGGGTAGACACTGACAGACAGTATGGCCAGCAGACGTGAAGCTTAGAGTTTGGTAGAAATGTCCGATTCATCACCGACTGCTCCAATTGGAGCAGAGCTTTGCCTCTGGGCCAGAAGGGGACACACTGATGTTTAAAGACTGACAGTAAAGTGAACACAGGACATCTGACTGACCGACCTCTTCAGTCAGGCTGTCAGGAAAGAGCAACCAGTCTGACAGATCACAGCCAAACGGATGCAGGAGGAGGACTTACAGACAGAGCAGCCCAGCTGGACACTGGATCAGCAGCGCCATCTAGTGACTGAAGCCAGAAGTGACTACAAAATAACTTCTCCGATGGCACAACACTGTCAAACACATGCTGCCGGTGTACCACTGAGCTAGAGACTGAACCCAGTAAGAAGAGACACAACCCTGCTAGAACAGAGACCCTTTTCTCTATTACTTGTGTTTTATTAGGACTCCATCCATCCATCTGTCCGTCTACTTGGCAGGGCTTCGGAACAACTTTGAAAGGACGTACCGAGGAAATCAGGCTAATAAAACTCAGAACTTCCCCCAATCAATGTGCCCATAAAGCAATATGTACTCTTTTTTTCCTACTGCCTTGCTCAGGGGCACAGGCAGGCGTATTAACCCTAACATGCATGTCTTTGTGATGGTGGGAGGAACCCAGTGGAAACACACAGACAAGGGGAAAACATTAAAACTCCACAGAGAGGACCTCGGACGGGATTCAAACCCGAGACCATCTTGCTGTGAGTCAACAGAACTGTCCACTGAGCCACCACATCACCATACTTTATACCGTTTATATGGCAACTCCCATCCATCCATCCACCAATCTCATCTTACCCTGAAGGTGTCGGGGGAGCTGAGGTGGAACTTCTGTCGGATGTCCTCTGAGGCGCCGGCACACAGGCGATAGAAGATGTGGTAGTTCCTCTCCTCCGGTCCCTGCCGACAGATCCTCGACTTCTCCAGTAGGTAGTGTGACACGAAGCCCCCCACCACAGCATTCTGTAAAACCACACAGCATCCTGTCAAGCCACACGTCTGCTTCATAGAGACCATCTGAAGCTTGCCAACACTGAAGCTCAACACCTTCATACAAACGCTGTGATGCTGCGTGTGTGTTGACAGTGACTTTGTGGTGAGATGTTGGGATACGCTGGTTTGAGTCAAGGCTGCCAGACCCTGGAACAAGTCCACATTAATATTGATTTCTCTGCGATATGACACGATGCAGATTTCCCCCAGATGACTTGACTATCCCTGTCTGGACAGAGTCAGTCATTCATGTGAGTCTGGGGGGTTTTGGTAGGGGAGTTGCTGAGACACAGTGAAAAGTGAGCAGTGCCTTTCCCCACCATTGGTAGGGGAAGAGGAAATGGAGCTGAACACATGACGCAGAGGGACGGCCTCAAACAGTGATGTGTGGATCAGCTGCGACGTCATCTGAATCCACATCCACACACAAAGCCTCCACCTGCTATCAACCCCAATCAGTGATTTCCTCCCATCTAGAGACTCGGCCACGCAGCTCCTCCACTTGTCAGAGAGATACACGTGTGCCAACATGTCACACCATGTTAGAGGGACCTGTTTCATAGCCATCATATTCAGACATCGCTCTGGGGGCTGTGGTAGCTCAGAGGTAGAGGGCACTTCAGGAACTGATGAGCCAGAGGCTGTGGGTTCCAACCTGACACAGGACATCAGGAAGGCCCCAGGCTCCAGTCAAGTCCCTGCACATACAAACGGACCTCATACGTCCAGCGCTGTGCAGCTGTGGCACAGCACAGACCCAGCCAGCACTTGACTGGTCATGGGGACATATTTCACTAAATCACTTCAACACAGAACTTTTCTGCCCCTCCGGTTTTTCAGCTTCTATTTCTTTCTCACTTCTCACAGGTCTTATTCCGCCTCCATTGCTGCTTCAGACAAACAGATGCCACTAATGTCATAGTGAGAGTCCAGTCTGCTAACTCTTGTCCGACAACAAAATGAAGCTTAACTTATGTTCATATTTTAGAGAATGCAAATCTTGATTATCTATCATTTCTCTCACCCCCAACCCGTCCACTGTTAATCAGGATTCATCATTGTTATGACTCGGCCCGCCTGATCCGTGGATATAACCGATCACAGCGCCGCTAGCAGAGAAACAGGTGAACACGTCAATATGTCATCCATTCAAACGGAGCCAAATCGTAGTGAATCCTGTTACACCAGATAGACTCCCCCTGTGGACCAGTCATGGAAATGAGAACCTCGCCGGTTCTGCCTCTGGATCAAGCTGCAAGAAGTCGTATTGCGAGGTGTTTGGAGTTAATTCGTCTTCAAATCACGACGACAGAGCATCGTGGGGAGGATGCTGAAATGGTGTGTCCTACAGTCCTAACATAGCTGCTCTGTATATCCACATCCAGAGTTAGCTCATTATCAGGGCAGGTCATGGATTTGCATCAAACGCAATTTTGTTAAACCATTTTCCATCTTTTTATAAACACTAAATCAGTCAAACTGTATTTAAACTTCCCATATTAATGTCTGATAGTGGGGACCAGGGTTAGGGGTAAATATACACTCCGGTATAAAGGACCGTGGTGACATTGTGGATTGGGATTATGTGTGATGTGTATTCAGATATGTTTATGACTCTGCATCAGGGTTTCTGTGCAATCAAAATAATTTGAATCTTATTGAGCGGAAAAAAAAGATTCTTCTGTGCAATGTTTCTGGTAGACAAGCAAATCAGACAGTAAAGTGTTAATGCACATGGTGTACATCATATTCTATTACTGCACTACCTGGTGCACTGTACATACAAAGGTGTGCAATCTGAACAAACTGATGAGTAGGATAATCACTGATGATGAGGAAACCATACCACACCTTTTCATTAAAGTGAATTTCCACAAACTTCCCAAAGCGGCTGCTGTTGTTGTTTCTGACAGTTTTAGCATTTCCAAAAGCCTCCAGCAGGGGATTAGCTGACAGAGAGAGAGAGTGAGGGAGAGAGAGAGAGACAGAGAGAGAGACAGAGAGAGAGATAGAGGAGAGAGGGAGCGAGAGACAGAAGGAGAGAGAGAGAGACAGAGACAGAGACAGAGAGAGAGGGAGGGAGAGAGAGAGAGACAGAAGGAGAGAGAGAGAGAGAGAGACAGAGAGAGAGAGAGACAGAGAGACAGATAGAGAGAGAGACAGAAGGAGAGAGAGAGAGAGAGAGAGAGAGAGAGAGAGAGAGAGAGGGGGAGAGAGAGAGAGAGAGGGAGAGAGAGAGAGAGAGGGGGGGGAGGGAGAGAGAGACAGAGAGACAGATAGAGAGAGAGACAGAAGGAGAGAGAGAGACAGAGAGAGAGGGGAGGGAGAGAGAGACAGAGAGACAGATAGAGAGAGAGACAGAAGGAGCGAGAGAGAGAGAGAGAGAGACAGAAGGAGAGAGAGAGAGAGAGACAGAAGGAGAGAGAGACAGAAGGAGAGAGAGACAGATAGAGAGAGAGACAGAAGGAGAGAGACAGAGACAGAGACAGAGAGAGAGGGAGGGAGAGAGAGAGAGAGAGAGGGGAGGAAGATAGATAGAGAGAGAGAGAGAGAGACAGAAGGAGAGAGAGAGAGACAGAAGGAGAGAGAGAGACAGAAGGAGAGAGAGACAGAAGGAGAGAGAGACAGAAGGAGAGAGAGACAGAAGGAGAGAGAGAGAGACAGAGACAGAGAGAGACAGAAGGAGAGAGAGACAGAGACAGAGAGAGACAGATAGAGAGAGAGACAGAAGGAGAGAGAGACATGGTTTTAATCATAATCGTATGTGCTGAATCTGACAGTTTTCATTACAGAGGTAAAGAAGAAGACAAAAGCCATTCTTACCCTCCACTATCCTCTCATCTATATCTTGACCCGT
>OMLC01055534.1:0-10000 GCA_900302585.1 Regalecus glesne
GTACACTTTGTCCAGGTTGATGGCTTCGTCTGCTTCTTGCTTTGACTTTATGCGCATCAGCTGGTCCAAATGTGTCACTTCAAGACGATTTCTGGATTTTGTTTTGATATGATTCATTAAACTAAATCCTCTTTCACAGTCGGCACTGGAAGCTTGAAATGTAGCACAAATATCCACAAGCTGTGAGATCTCCTTTAGCTCCTCACATCTAAGTGTTGCAGCAACCATATCTGAGAATGTGCTGATTGACCTCTGTTTAAGTTTTTGTTCATTATGTACTTGAATTCAGCATACTACTGTTAATGGTCTCCATAGACTGTGGTGGGTGGTGGAGAATGGCCTCATACTTCTTTGCCAATTGGCAATGTCTGCTGATCCATAGTCAAAACTGATGTCTGAGCTCAATGTTTCAATATCAAATGAGACCACTCCTTTAATTCATCCTCTGGAAAACGAGCATCCATGTGATCACACAGCTTACTAATAAAAGAGTAATCTCACCAGTATTTCTGCCATCAGCTGATGAGGTCCCCATTGCCTCTTTGACACGGTCGCTCCACTGTACATCCTTCTCCTTCAAGTATTGGGAACGCAATTCTCAATTTTGCTCTAGAAAAGCAGTGTCCTTCCATCACAGTCAGGTTGCTCTTTGTAAAGTGAGGCAGAGTTGTGCTAGCTCACCCAAAACATCTCCCAGAGCAGTGATAGTAACCTGAATTTTGAATCACTCAGCTTTTTGTAGCAGTACTTTGCCACTGGATCTCTGTTATCGTGAATTCTCTTTTACAGAATTCTGTAAGCACAGTGTAGTTCCTCAGAACAGCATTGACAGCTTGGTGCCGCGACAGCCATCACACTTCGTTCAGAGGCCTGAATGACAGTGCATCTTCATCAAGAATTTTGCCAGGTCCTCCATTTTGCCCCTCTTCACAGTGGACTGAGAGAAAGTGGAATACACAGTTCTAAGAAAAGTTTCCACATCTTGAATCAACAGCACTTTTTTCCAGGCACCATCAATGCCCAAGTCCTCTCTATGGGCCACACAATGTTTTTCAGTTAGGTGTGGTATTTGGCGCTTTAGCAAAGCTGCAACTCCGTTGTGTTTTCCTAGCATTACTAAGGTACCATTGGAGGTCAGCATCACCATTCTCTGCATGTCCAGTCCATGTTTGGAGTAAAACTGAGTTATTCCTTGCACAATATCCTGAGCAGTGCATGCTGTCAGCTGGATGATGCCACCAAACACAGTTTTATAGTTAACATCATTTTCCTCCCTGTGTTTAATATATATGACTAGCATTTGTGTACTGATATGTCTGTGCTCTCATCTACTATCAGGGTATACCAGGGTACATTTTTAACACTGCACATAGTCTCATTCTGCACGATCTCATTGATTGAGTTCACAAATTCAAAGGCATAGTTTTTCCTTTGCCAGCTTTCTGGTATACTCAAATACTTTGCCATGTGATCGTGGATTTGTTGAACTGAGAGCATTGATGCATTCATTTTGATGGCAAGTAAAATATTGTTAATGACAACTTTAACTTGCAGGGGGTTGGATTTTGTTTTGTGTGACAGCTCGTTCCTTTTCTCTCTGTCTTTTGTGCTCTCCCGCAAAAATGTACCCATTCCCATCTTGAGTCTTCGTACAATTCAAACAGCTTTCAAATGACTTTTCTGATGAATGTGACGCTTGAGGTAGTCCAACTTCCATTTAGTCTACATTTTTCCCTCCGAAAACTCACTTGGTACTTTGGCTCTACTGCATGTTTTGCAGAGTAGACCTTTCTCACTCGAAAAAGAAAAATCTCACATTATTTCACTGCTTGTTCTTCTGTTTGCACATACTCCGACAGTCATTCCATCTCAAAAGAACCACATTTCTTTTTTACTTTGGCTTGGTGAGTGGATGTGTCGCTACCCGTTCGTTTCGCCATGATAAGGGGTTAGCATTTGTGTCTCTTAACTCTGCCGCACTGTTGTTAACTAGCTAACCTGCACAACGTGTATGGGCAGGGCATATATGCAAACACTGTCAATGCTGTAATTGGCTACCTGAAGTGAACCATATTGTATCATTGGCTGGACACCTGATACCTGTTGCTGAGTTACATTGAAAATGGTAAAGAATAAAATAGTATTGGTCTAATTAATTAAATTAGATTAGGTCTAATATTAAGTATTAATTAATAGCTTTATGTTGATTGTTTTTGCGCAGTATAGATTTTCTTGTGCGCTGAGAATGTGTGCGATTGCGCAAGCGCACAGTTTAGAGGGAACATTGGTCCAGACTTTTAAAAACTTGAATTCAAGCATTGTATTAAAGTTTTTACAAGCTTCATTAATGAGTTTTCATGAGTTTTCATTTATAACGAGGTAATTTTAGTAAAGATTTTTAGTGCTTGCTATCAGTATATCACTGCAATATCCATGTAAAAGGTTTATAGTTGCTTTTACAGAGCTCACCTTAACTATCTTAATTTTTTTATTTTAATATTTATTTTGCTTTTATAATTCATGCCTATTATCATGGAAATGTAGAAGATGAAAAATCTTTTTATCTGCTTTGATGAATTCCTTGGCCTGTATCATCTCTTGTGTAAAGTTTTTGTGTGTGTATTTCTGCATTCTCAGCCCCACAGTCAACACCACTCTGAGGAACCTGGGAGCCCTGTATCGCAGACAGGGCAAGCTAGAGGCCGCTGAGACTCTGGAGGAATGTGCTACTAGGTCTCGCAAGCAGGTATGTGGCATTTTGTAACTTTTTTTAAGCTTTGTGTGAATGTACAAGAAAGTGATTGCAAGTCCCCTTTTCTATTTAATAGATGCGCCATTAAATTTGGTTATTCCTTTGCATTAATGTTGCTGTCTGTCTAAATTTGGAATTGGTGTCCCATGTTAGGGCAGTGAATCTCATGCTATTTTTTTCCCCTCTCTCTACAATGCTTTGGATCCAGAGCAACACAGTAAGTGGTTTCTTTCTAACTGATAGCCTTACTAGAGCGTTCACCTGTCACTCCTAACACCCCTCCCACTCCCATTTCTCAGCCATTTTAATTTGCCCATGTCTCTGTGATGCTGGTCTGATGATGCATCTAGATGAGCAGCAAGCATTCATCTAGCAACATCATGATTTTGGACTAAGGCCATATCTGCTTTCATAGCAGATAGTGTCTCAGTCAGCAGTATCAATGGAACTGAAATATGTAACGTGTATGTGTTAATTCCGCTAGGGTATCGACCCTATCCACCAGACTCGAGTGGTGGAGATCCTGAAGGATGGGGATGGTGACAGGCGAAGGAGCAGGGACAGCCTGTCTAGCGTTAAGTACGAGAGTGGTTCCGAGACTGGCGAGGAAGTGAGTATGGGCGTGGAGTGGAATGGGGTGAGTACAAATCCACTACTGTTAAGTCACAATGGCCAGTTGCCTCATAACAGGGACAGGATATCCATAAAAAGATTTATGGACTGGCATAGAACATCCTCAAATCATAGCCACTTCAATTCTGACTTAAAAATGGCCAGTTAAGTTACTGTGCTCTGTTCAGATCAGGTTCTAGTTCTGGATGCAAACTATCTGTTCCAGTCCATAAATTATCTTTAAAGCGTTACTCAAAACATCTCCCTGGAGAGCCATGTATATTGTGTTTTAGAGCACCAACACTAACCAGTGAATTTCACTAATTAGTCTTCTGCTTTCTGGCATATAGAAGGCATATTAATTGGTGAAATCAACTAGTGTAGGGTGGAATAAAAATGACTCCTCATGGCACTTGATTGAGTATCACTGCTCTAGAAGTATCCTTTCCTTCCTATGATGGCTAACTGGAAATCTTTTGATAAATGCAAAGCTGATTGAGTGTCTTGGCATGCTTACTCAGCTGCTTGACCCTAAGTGAGTTGGCGCAGGATTAAATTCTCGTGTTTTATCGTTCAATGCTTGTGAATGAATTCTAAGTGTTGTGAATAACTGGTTGTGTACAGTGTTGCTGGTAATGCTTCTACAGACCCAGGGGAAATGAAAAGGCACAGGCTCACTCAGGCATCTAGGCTAGGTAGTAAATATCCCATTGCATCTTGAACGTCCAATAAAAGGGCATTTAGAGCATACCAAACGTCCACAATTTGATATATATATATATCTGAATGAATCAGAATCATTAAGTAGGCTTTAGAGAAAGGAGAGAGTTTGATTTGACTAACAGTAAATCATGGTTGGGCCATTTTTGAAGAATGTAGACATCAACATGCTGTTGGCTAGTTTCCATTTTGTGCTATATAACCACTTACTTCACTTCACTTCCTCCATTTGTTGGCCATTTTTTGTACCTGCTAGTACGGGATGACAACTATAAAGTGGTATTTTTTCATAAGTGAAAGCATTTTCATGAACACCAAAGTGTAGTTTAAAGAGTCAACAGGGATGAAAACGTAATTTTCATTTCATGGGACCTTTAAAGATCCACATCCTCATTTGGATGTCTCATGTTTTCATCAGTTTCTTGTTGGGTTTTCTATTTATCTTTTTTAAAGTCAAACACAATTCTTAAGCATGTCAGTATCTCATGTTACTCTTGATGCATCAGGGCAGTTTATTAGAAACTGATATCTTTTATGTTCGTCTCTGCATTGAGATGGTAAATCTGCTTGTAATCTTATTTGTATGCTTTTTTTGGTTTATACAAAAAAATCTGCTATTACTTTTTATTTATGAACCACTAAACCTATTTTCCCATCTTGTCTAAGAGGTTTTGAAAGGCAGCATATCCTCTTTTAGCAGTTTATCACCATTTATCAACATAAGTAGATATCTGCTCGAGCCTTAGAAAGGTCCAATGATAAGTCTTACCAAAGCCTGTGGGCAGGGATTCTACCAGCAAAGATGCCTCATCGGAGTCTGTGCCTATGTCTCCCTTCTCACTTGTCCACCCATGCCCTTTGCTGCACTAGCCTTATCCAAACATGCATGTAGCACTGCTAGCCTTCCAGGTTTAACCCTAACATGCATACTTACAGACCCTTTATGTTTGGTATGTCTCCACTTGGTTTGATATTAGCTAGTTTGAATGCTAACCCTATGTGCAGTGTACTCTCTTAAAGGAGGGTATTAAAAGAATTGTTTTTTATGTTGCTTGGGTCATCATGAGTGATTGCAGAATGAATACCTCATCAATTGAAATCAATTTCAATACTTCATCAATTTCATATCCATAGCTCAACAATTCAGATAAACCCTAATAATCACTCCCATATAAGCAATACCATGTTTTAGTCTTGAGTTCAAGTCTCTCATGCCTATAATGGCTCAGCGTGTGCAAGCTCTTCCATTATTCTCAAAATAGGGGAAGAACATTCTCACATAATTAAATTTGCATGCGTCCTGCACAACCAGACAAGTTTGTTGCATTGCATTCCTGAGATTTTGGCTAAAATAAGGTTTAATCTCTTCCACCCATCCACCCATTCTTCAAAACTAGGAAACAATTAAAGCTGCCCCTGCATAGTGTTGACATGTGCTATTCCATCAAACCCATGTACATACATTGCAAATGACACTGCAAAGCATCCTATTTCCTACCAAATCATGAGGCTATGTAGATGACCTGTTGGCAGATTTTGTGCCTGTCATTTTTGAACTAAATGTCTGAGTGTTTAAGTTAAATCCCCTACTTCTGAGGACCACATGAGTTCCCCTACTAGCCAAAGGCAAAATCCAAACCAGTCTCAGATTATTCATTTCTGTCTTCCTTACATTATCCTCTCAACTCATTTACTTTCATGGATGGATTGATAGATGGAATGACTAATTGTGCCTAAAGGTGAAAACATGCCTCAGCACGAGTCATGTCTGATGGAAATTTGATTGTTGCCCTAATTTTTTCTATTAGGCTCACACTCCTACAGTTAATGTTGATTGCGAGCATCAAAATTACAATCAGTTGAAAACATTTGAACATGAGCAATACCATGTTGCATTCTGTCTACCACTTCCACGGGACCTTTTTTGATGTTTTCATTGACCGAAGTTTATTTTGTTTGTGCTTGACCAATGATATTAGGAAGTACAGAAAGATAAGCTGTCAGTTGTGCAGTGTGGGCAGCATGTCAGTATGTTGTCCTGTTTAGCATCATTAATAATATGTATATGTAATCTACTTGTGTGTCTGTTTAAATGCATGACGCCCTGTGTCACTGGCCATAGAACAGATGCTTTTGTGTATTGCCTGACATTTTGCATGCTCTTTTAAGTGTCTCCCTATGCTCAAGGTGCTTTTTCTCCTTTCTGTACATCACTAACCTATTTCCATGTTGATTGCTCTTGCCATGACAGCCAATCAGCCTACCAATCAAAATTTTCTCTCCTTGTTCAGTGGATTGTACTCTCCCTTTTGACCTCTCACTTCACATTCCACACAATAAGCTTTGGTTGGTATACACTAGCATAAGATAGGCCAGAGGATCAGTTAATTAGTAATTTAAATGGTATTTCAATAGGACTATAGGGATAAGAGAATATTGAGATTTCTTTTTAGCAATTTGCCTTATTTATGTGTGTAGGACTTTGTGGACTTTATCTTGTTAGGTTTATGCAAGATGACTTCAAGAAGGTATGGAGAAATCAAGATGCCATAGCTTGAATACAAACTTGTTAATCACAATGAGAACCAGAGTCTCTCCTCCTATTATCAGTGTAAAAGTTTATCTTTTGCAGTGCTGATGCTTGCAGATATCCTGTGTCTGCAGTGCACAGTCACCGGCTGGGTGTCATGTGCCAAGTTTATCTCTGCCCACTGCCAAAAGACACAGGAAAATGTCTGAGTCACAGTGACTTTACCCACCTACTGCATCACTGACCCACTGGGTTGCTGCACCATAATAAACTGGTTGTAATTCAACACAGCTGTGTAATTAGATTTTCACATCCTTTTATATGCTGTAATTTGTTCAATTAAGACTTTAGAGAAATAAATTCTATTGCATGTGCAGACTTCTGTTCAGTCTTTTAACCTATTCAGAATAATCTCTATTGGCCAAGTATGTTTACACATCCAAATAATTAGACTCTGGTTTAGTGGCTCTCAATGTTCTTACACAGAAGTACTTTTACTTTATTTAATTCTCGATTTAGTTTCGTCTAGTATGGTCAAGTCAATTTTATTTGTATAGCCCATTATCACAGAATAAAAATCTCTCTCAATGGGCTTTACAATAACATAAGATTTTGTCCTCCAACATGTGTCCATAGAGACACATTACTGTTAAGACTCAGCAAGAGAAAGACTTATTTACATATTGTCAGTAAAGGGATGGTTGGGGTTCCAGGGTATTTACTGTGAACTACTTGAATACAGTAAGGCCAGTTCATGGATACTTTTGGTGTGTTGAATGGTGAGCTTAGCATAATAGCTTGAGGTCTACCAGGATCATTAGTAGCTCCTCAGCTGCTGATAAAATCAAAAGAAGGGAGTTAGTTTTGGGTTTCAAGTTTATTTCTCACATATGAAAAGTAAGTTTATACATTGTAAATACTTTTACATATAATTCTAGCAATAATACTTTTTTCTTAATCTGTGTCTTCAAAAGTGCATGCAAACTCCTCAGTTAGAAAATGATTTTAAACATTTTTTTCTATAATACACAATTACACATAACCATTGGTTTCTGTTGTAGAAGACAGAAAGGCGTGTTGTTGGAAAAATGTCACAAAACTATAATTGTAATTTTTATGATTTTTTAATGTACTTAGGATGTTAGTTGAGGGAAATTTCAATGCTAGACTTGCGAATGAAAAGTATTAACAATAGGCTTAGGAGATGGTGTAATTCTCTTTCTTTGAGAGGAAGTGCTAATGATCCTGGTAGACATTACATTAAAGGCATTTAACAGACGCTCTTATCTAGAGCGACGTACAACAAGTGCATAGGGTCAAGGTACAAAGGATACTGGAGCAACACTAGCTAAGTGAGGCTAAACTCATTGATAAGCGTACCATCAAATTGCATATACAGGTATAGAAAAGGTATTCACAAGTTTGTAAGTTGGACGAATAGGAAAAAAAATCCCTAAATTGTACTATCCCTTAAAACAGAAAAGGCATGAAACCTAAGTGCACTGATCCTTTGGCTTATAGTGTAGGATCGCCATCCCCAAAGCTCTTAATCTTATGTGTGCTGTTTTGTCTTTGTTTTGTCTGTTTTCTCTCTTTCTTTTTATCAGGCCTAAGCCATCAAGATTATTCTTCATCCTTCTCTCCTTCCCCAACACAATAGCAAAGGATGTGTGTTGTCGTACCCTCTGGCATTCTCTCCCCCATCAAATGAACAGCTCCTCTACCATTCCTGGCGCCCTGGCAGAGAACCAGAATGGCCCCTCTTGGTTGTCACTCCTGTCCCCCATCTCAACTGACAATTGTTGGGATGTTTCAGTCTTCTCATCGCTCCTTCTCTTCCTCTTGCTGTCTGCCTTACTTCCAGTCTCTTTTCTCCACTCTCCTCCTTTGTACTCACTAACCCTGTGTCGTTCACCCTGTCACAAATGTGTTAATCTCTCTTTCTCTATCCCTATCTCTGCCTATTTAAAACTGTCATTGCATGTAATCTTTCCCTCTGAAGAACTCACAATATTTTTCTGTCTCCAAAACCCATTAATAATTTTTCACGTGTTCAAGTAGATGTGTCAGATCAAATTAGAGAGCAGGGTTTGAAATTGAAATTTTTGAAGAAGGTGAAGAGAAAATCACAGAAAGTTCAATCATTTCATTTGTACATGTTTCTCTAAATAAAATGTGTCCAGATGAACCGATTAATCTTTCTCTGATTTCCTTATCTGGATTATTGTGCATGCATATAGACACAAAGAAGAAATGCTCAAGGATTTTGAGCAATTAGGATCCATGTCCCCTGTGACTGCACCCTCTGCTGCAGACTTGACTTTAAACAGCCTGAGGTGCTTTAGAAAGTTACTGTCACTATAGAGGTTAGTTGTTTGAATGAGAGAGGATGAAATTGATTTTTACACTTGCTCTGCATTGGTCTCACTTTGTATCTGTGCTTGTTGCTAGCCTTGAGCACCTGCAGCCTATTCCTAGAACAAATGAAAGTGAACATAGTGTCAAAAGTGGCTTTGATTCTGGTGCCTGTATTTTGCCATAGAATAGTTCATTTGAGTTTTTTTCTGTCTCTTTGATTTGCTACCTTTTTAAAGTTCATTTCAACTTTTTAAACATATTCAAAAGTCTTGAAACAAACGTCTAAACAGTTTAAAGAGGTACTGTACAGTTACAAATACTATCTTAAAAGTAATGACTAACTTTTATGGCCTGGTTGGTGTGAAATGAGGATGGGGTATATTATCAGTTTCCCATAAATATGCATTGGCAATTTTGTTTATATAAATTTATTTCTTGATCAGTTTAGTTTTGTATTATTTTATCTGTTTACATTTTAAAAAAAATGTTATCTTATTTAATGGCTGAAAATAAAGGCAACTATGTGTTAATGGTACATAGATTTTGCCTGTTGAGAATGACCAGAAATGTGGTGCCCTATTAAGTGAGGTCTAGGCTGTTAGAACAATGTCATAAAACAAGCTGTTGTTGCCATAGTAGTTTTTTAAGATGCTCATTCTGTGTAGAACACCCTTTGTACAATGCAGCATTCACACATGAGCTACTGCACACTGTGGACAGGTTAGCCGGCATTTATAAAGGGAATATGTTACTTTGGCAAACGTTAAACAAAGCTAAGAATTGCTAGTAGAGTCCTACTTGGTGCCTCCAGCACAACTATTAGAAACTTGATTTCTACATCATTGTCTTCAGTATACTGAACTTGTCTGACCAGAATGTTGCCTTTGACTTATTTGTTGGGAATAGAATAGACAGGCTAGTCTGACAGCTTGATAGAAGTCTGGTCTCCACTATGGTAGTAGTATGTACTTGTGTATGTTTTTGGTGGTACAAGGTTCACATTGGCTATAGATCCTGTTTTCTTTTTG
>OMLC01055538.1:0-10389 GCA_900302585.1 Regalecus glesne
ATAGGGTCATTGGATGTGTGAATGGATAGCAGCCACGCTCATACCATTGATGCTTTCCCATTACAGCTGTGTTTCAATATTGAGGACCCATTCAAACATACATTTATTATTGTGAATTTATTGGATATATGGATGGCACTTTTGAATCAAAAAATGTACGTAATTCATGCCAGCCTGTCCGGAAAACCTATATATATGTTGCCGTTACTGTCTAGCTATCTCTTGGTAAGTGATACTAAAAGCAGGGAAGAGTAAAGACCGACTATCCATGGCCAAATGTTCTAACAGTGAATTTACAGTGAATATGTAAAGTTAATTGATATGTAATTCTATTCTTATTTTCTAACTCCATGCAATCAAATCAATCCAAGGTTGAAACTACTCTGTCACATGACTGCCTCTTACCAAGGCGCAAGTGATTTACATCCAGTAAAAGCAATGATTGTTGCTTCACATATAAATATGGGTTTCTTTTTCTTTACAATACCAAATACAGAAAAGTGATGGTTGGCAATCCAATTGTAACTTGTAAAAAAAGCAGAAACAAGATATTTTGCAACAATCTGTTACATAGCGTGAAAGTTTATAACTGAAAGTCAAAGCTATTGAGTTGATATAGCTTGAAAACCAGATCACAGCAAACAATGCAGAACCTAATGCCCAATAAAATGATAGAAAATAATGGAATCGGCAAAGCCTCACCAGTTAGGAAGGAATGTCAGCCAAATGAGGTAGAGAGCAACATTTATGTCTGAAATGTTCTTTTTTATGTACACAAGACACTGCTACACAGACAGACCCCACTTGCATCCATACATATTGTTGTCAACACAGCAGATGACAAATCTGGCGGTCTTTCTGGTTGGGTCACCTCATGCCCTTTATTTCAAACATAATCACGCCATTTCAAATAGTGAAAATCACTTGTCCCCTTATAAAAAACTGGGACAATTGCAGTGCCCCATTATTATGCAGCTTTGTGTATTTCTATACTTGACCCAACTATTTACAGTCAGTGATTACCACAAAGTTAATACTTTAAATAGAAGCCCAAGTACGACGAGAAATGTCTTTGAAAATCCCAATATCATGTGGCTCAAGAACAAAACAAACAGATATACCATGCTCCATTCAAAAAAACTTTTTAATTTTAGGCACGGAGGAACACCAGAACACTATGTCTTCCAATCTCCAAGCTCGTAAAGGTGGACCGACTCGCTCAGAGAAATCATTGATGCCCCATGAAATGTGAAATTAATATCTGTGTCTTCAGGCTAGAGGGAGAAACAAGTCTGATCGCCTTGAACACCAAATCATTCATTTATACTCATCTTTATGCCCAAAAGAGAGTTTCAGCACGGACATCTTGACTTCAAGCCCCACTACTCCAATCATAGCCCCAAAAACCTGATAATACTGATCACAGCATGTCCCTGTAAAAATTCAACATTATATTTCAGATTGACTACTAATTAAAACAGCCTGGAGGATCCTGTTAGCTAAGCGTTTGCACAATGCTCGAATACAGCACATTAAAGAACACTTTGTTTTTCCTCCCCCAAAGATGATTAAGGGTTTGGCAAGTGGTTCAGAGAATTAGTTTACACTAGGATACAGAAAGTGCCTGGAGGCTCCAGCCAGTAAAAGGCATATACCTGCATCCTATGAAGCCTTCTATTTATGTGGCTCTGAGAAGGTGATGGCCGATGGGAGGGGAGCCAGTGGTTGAAACTTGGGTCCGAAATTGAAGAAAAGATTTGATTTAAATAGGCTTCTAGTGTTGTTGTTTTTAGTGATTTAGACAAGATACTTAATAATAGGCAGAAACAAACACAAACCTCAACTAATGCTGGGTGGTATGGCAATACAAGTATGGATTATGATAAATATATGCCACAATCCCTACTTGCATACACAAAATGCAATATTTGAACGTCCAGTTTGGCAAAGCATAATATAAAGTTGTTTTATAGCTACATGACCAAGGTCAGGAGATTTTGTTCTCAGCATTTAATCAATCCTATTGTATAGGGGCCATTAGGAATTAAATGTCTTGCTCAAGGGCATGTCGACATGCCCTCTGCAATGGCCAGGGATCAAACCACCAATGTCCAAAAACTAGACAACCACCGTTAAGCTATGCCACCCCCATATAACAAATATACAACTAACCAAAATCAATGCTCCCTCATATATTTGCACTGATTTTCTGAGCAATTTCAAAGATCAGATTTACCAACCCTTGTTGCCAATTGCTCTCAAAAGCAGAGATTTTATGTCTTTTGTCTTTGGCTCTGGATATTAGGGCAACATAGCTCTGGAGGTAGGGCGGAAGACTGGTGGTTCGATCCCTGGTTCTTTCAGAAAGTACATCCAAGTTTCCTTGAGCAAAACATTGAATACCTAATTGCTTGGACCTTGTGGCTCAAATCTGGCATATTTACATTCTAAATATTCATCCAAATGTATTGTCCCTATAAAGATTATTATATTTTTATTCAATTTCATCTTGCGACAAAGCTACATTTTTCAATATTTGCAGACTTTCCAATGGTTGTACAAATTTTTAATTAAAGTTAAAACATACTTGGCCAATAAACCAGACTCTGAATATCTTTCTGAAACGTAGTTATTGAAAGTGAATATGGTAACTGCCATTTATGTTTTTCAACCTTTAGAAGATGGTTTTGTTGATTCAACCTTTGATGTATTTCCCAGTATTAAATGCAGCTGAGTGATGATATTTTATGTATAAAGTGACGACCGTAAATACGACAAATGACACGTCACTTTCTGCACCATATACTTTTAATGGCCGTATAAGTAACACAGAAAGAAGAAAAAGACAGTGCAGTGTGATGCATTAGGAACCTTATGTTTTTCATGACTGTACCTTCTAAAATAATGAAACCAATGGATTTTACCTAACCAATAGAGGGCTATTGTCTGATTCTTTCTCCCAATTTTCCTCCACTGCCACCTTTTTTAATGCCCCTTTTGCCCTCTTTGCTGATCTCTAGGCTGAGCTTCTCTGTTCCTCCTCAGCTGTGTTTCATTCATTTTCACTCTGTCTTTCCCTCTCCTGTCTTCTTGTACCTCCCCCAAACATTTCCTCCCTTTCACTATCTCCCTTCCACAGAGGGCACATAAATGAAATAGTCTGGGCACTTGCAAAGAGTTTGGTGTCTGGGCCTATACGTCCAGTTGGTCAATCAATATGTTTGCTCATACAATGTCCCCACACACAAAGTACACTTGTGATGCCTTGCTTGAGTCGTGAAATACAAATTACTGGCCAGCAGGAGTCTTTGAGCTCCATGGCAATTCCAAACACCACATTTCTATGGGTTTTATTTTTTTTCACAAGACAAGGGAAAGATGGCCCTTTCAGCATTTTGAGCTGACAATATATAAAACAATATGGAGATTTCTTTAAAGCAATATCCATGCAACAAAAGGGAGAGGAAATACTTTCTTATATTGCTTTTTTCCCCTCACACCATGACGACAGTAAAGACTGCAAGCTGTTGTTTTTTGGAAAGTGCAACACATTTCAAGCTTGACTCTTCTTTGCAAATCTACTGTTATTTAAGAAGTTCCTTCACCATTTTTCACATAATAGATAGGTAAACAATGATTGGTTTTTAGATCCAGCAACTGAAACGAATACCAATCTATCAAAAGTGAGCCCAATGTTGGACCAAATACTTTTAGGCTTCTTATAGCTCTATTAGGGGGTGGCATAACTCAGTGGGGGTAGAGCAGTTGTCTGGTGATCAGAAGGTTGCAGGTTCAATACTTGCTTCTGCAGAAGCCATGTCGTGGTGTCCTTGGACAAAGAGACTTGAACTCCTATCGGCTTCCCAGAGGCCACATGGTGGCTGCCCACTTCTCCCATCTAGGGGCGGCATAGCTCAGTGGATAGTGTGGTCATCTGACAATCGGTAGGTTACAAATTTGATCCCCTGTACTGCAGCCACCATGTCAAGGTGTCCTTGAGAAAGATACTGAACCCCAACTGCTCCCCAAGCACCATGTGGTGGCAGCTCACTGCTCCTATATAATTGGATGGATTAAAATGCAGACAATTCCAAATTTCCCCTTGTGGGACTGATAAGGGAATCATTTTTTAAAATTGATATTCCCTTCCCGTATTGATATTTCTATTGTAATAATATTCCCTCAATCTACAGTGTCTGAATCTGTATTGTCTTTCATAATCCCTAACAGTTTGAGCTATGCAAACCACATGCAGAGGGGATGCAATGAATATTTCTGCATATTTTTTCTATAGCTTTCCATCAGTACAATATTCCTGAGTACCATTGCCAATGCCCATAAGTTCCATTTTATTCTAGATTCAGTCATTTTTGAGAACCAATCTAGAAGAGTTCATATTTTTGCCTTTTTTCTATCAAGTTTACCTTACTGGTTGTGATATATAATGGCTTCTTTATGGTAGAACTGGATCTAAATTAACATATGAATTTAAATCCCTTGTACACTATGTGAAGTTACTTGATTGATTAATATGTTCACCAAGTCAAGTAAAAGTGTGAACTAAATGCAATCCACAGCCCTACTTATGTGAGCAAACATCAGGTGAAACAGAAGGAAAATGGTTTGCCCATGGACATTTCAGGGAGATGTGGCGATATTTTGAATACAGATCATGTGCCAGTCTCAAGAGTACTTGAACATTGATGCTAAACCAGGTCACAAGTATTTTACTCCAACTCGAGGAGTTGTTTTTTTTGGCCGTTTCTCAGGCTATCAAGCTTTGCAAACACATTAACCAATTTTGTCATTTCTGCATTTAGAAACCCAGAGGATGTAATCTAATCAAGTCTATTTTATTTGTATAGCTCATCACAAATTAAAAAAATTTCCTCCAATGACATATGTTATTGTTTTTTTTATTATTACATCTTTATTTCAATGTTTTGTAATGGAGTCTCCCAGCCTAAGAATTTCACATGGTTGTACTTGAGCAAACCAGTGTCAATAAACATCTTGAATCTTTAAATAACACTCAGAAGATAACAGAATTATAATGGCATTACAAGAGATATATTAATAATAATGATAATCACCTTTATTGTGAAAGTGCTAATTAATGAAAATTTAGAATGCAAACACACCAGATTTAGCCACAAAGCTAATTCTCATCATATGAAGAATATGGACAGATGGATGATTAACTTTGAAGAGGCCAATGAACTAACAATGAATGATGGATTCAAACCCTTTCACAGATCTGTGTTTGATGTAGGGCTATATGAGACATCTTCCATAAGTCAATGTTAAGCGTAGAGACCAATTATCCCTTAACCTCAACCTATACTGAAGTTAGAAAGGTAATTTATAATTGAGAATAGCACAAGTGAAAAGACATTCTTGTTTGCCTACCCGAAGAGGATTGTATAACTCAAAATACCTTAAATAAAACTCCACGACAACAAAACTGACCTTTGTCATATTACCTCATGCATTCTTAGAAGTCATACATATGCTGTTTAACTACTGTAGATGACCCAAATGTCTAGGTAAATCCTACAAGCAACTGCTTCCAATAGTCACTACTGAGCACTTCTTTCGGCTTCTACCCCTTTTATCAAGGATCAGCACAGGGGATTTTATAGTTTCCATGAGTACCATGTGAGGTCACTCTACCAATAGTTGTAATTGTTAAATCAGCCCTGGACCAATCAGGCTTGGCCTTGTCAATCCACATACTGATTTAGAAAATTTTTACATCAGATGGTCTTCCTGACATAACCACTATCCCAATGGATGGGGGCACAGGTAAAGTACTGGATGCCATCCCACTGTTCATGGACTTGCACCCATGCCTGTCGCCATACACTACTGAAATCGCCATTTAGTTTATATTAGCCTCTTTCCAGAGTAAAGTGCCCTTGGGAGAAGATTGCATTAATAGATGGGCTTATTGATGGTCAGCTAGCCATTTACAGCCATTTAAGTCAAGTGCTGCCATAATCATTTTGAGGAGCAGTATAAAATAGTATTTTATGCCACAAAGGGCCAAGCTGTGCACAAATCTAATGGTTGGCAATGTTCGCTTTATGTACAGTAGAAACAGATAAGATAATCTCTTCATTTGCTCTCCACCGTCACCTCATACACAACACATCTGATAAATGCTGAATCAGGCACACTTGTAGGTTCAAACTAGCTATGGTTTTCACTACATTCAAAAGTACCCAATCATCATCTAAATTAGTTATAGGGCAGTAAGACATGTGAAAGGCACTTTTGCCTTGTGCCGCACACACACGCACACCCTCCAACTTGTTCATTTCACAGGCAGTTAATCGTTATTGTAATTATTTAAATAAATCTGGCTATTTTTTTCACTTCCTCTGTTCCCACATCCACACAGATGGGCTGCCTGCAACAGCTGCACGATCGGGAAGGTGTCCATGGGACAACATGCTAGGAACAGCATGTATAGGAGTGGGAACCCGCATGGCTTTGAGTGTCATTTACCAGCGGTGAAACCCACATCGTGTGAATCCGCTGACATTGACAAACTTTCCAGTCGGTTTCATTGATAAAGACCTGCCATGAGGGTAATATAACACTCTGTTGCACAGTACAAGAGTCCATCTGCAAGACAATTAGAAACATTATTGATGTATAGACAACTTTTTTACTGCTCGAAACCAGTCGGACTGGGGTGACTACTAGTAATGGCTGAGGGGATTAATGAATGTGGGGGAGTTAAATGGTTGAGTGAGCAGATATTTTTTTCTATTTTATTTGTCTACTTAGAAAAATCTGAATGTGAAAAAATTCTCTAGATCAGTTAGTCAAGCCATATTGAAAGACCGTGTCAACACGCAAATTCCTTAAAGAATCAACAGTAACCAACAAACCCAATTGGGAGTGGTCACCAAAGGCTTTGTTGATAGAATTACAAGTTTAAGAGCAACTCTGATTTTAATGTTTTTCCTCCATTATAAATGATTCCACAGTGTACAGTTTTTGTTTTGATAGGCCTTTGATCATCATCACTGCACAAAACCAGAAAAAAGTGCCAAAAAACTCCAGTTTAATGAATCCAAAGACCCTTTTTATTTACAAGTAAGATTAGTCTTCATACTATGATCTTCTTCCCTTTTGCCTGATAAGCAAAAAAAGTCTTCAGCTTACTGCTTGAATTCTGTCTTAAAAGTAGGTTCTTATATACCAAGGGTCCCAAAGGCAAAAAAAAAGCCCTAACCAAAAAAAAACCCAACTTCTGCAACTCCATCCAATTATTCAACTTCCAGGCCTGTGTCCTCTGCGTCTTATCGAGCAGCTATTGGCAGGTGTTTGGCAGAGCTGGGCCCTTCAGGTGCATACACCCCCATAGGACTCCATTCCTCTCCATTAATTCATCATCAATATTGATCTGCCTTTTGTTGATTGTGGCACACTTCGCACTTCCTTTTGCACCCTGAAACCTTATCATGAACAACCCAGCTTGAATAAAAGTGAAGGCAGCGGCTTCCATCACACCACTCGGACTGCCATTTGTTTGGGTAAAATACACAGGACCATTATCACAGTGTCATGATGGTGTGTGTTTGGACCTCAACAAATCACTGCAGCCTGTCTCCGGGGAAGTTCTGCCGCATCACTCTGAACACAGTAGAAGGCTGTTAATGCTGACAAATACAGGAGTGCCAGGGCCATTTACTGAACATCTATTAAGCAGGTGTCAATATTCCACTGGGGCAGGGACTTTTACCACACTCACAGGGTCATGTGTTTGGATTCACCTACCCAATGTGAAGCCTCTTTGTAGGGCTCAGAAGAAAGCTGAAGGTGGGTATGGGGAGGGGTATTTTTTTTGTTTTTGCAAGGACTGTATTCAGACAAAGTATCACTAGAGACTGAAATATCAGAACAAAAAACTGTTGTATTTTTTAAACTATCTATCCATCAAAAGTTTACTCATTATCTATCTATATTTATAATTTCATTCATTTTAGAGTCAATAGTGGATGAGAAATTACAAACAAGATTCATCTTGGTAGCCTTCTCTCCCTTCCACTTCAGAATTCAACCAGAAAAAAGGCCACCTGTTGTTTCTGCCCCAAGTCCATCAGCCTGAGACTGTATGACAAGTGGAATGAGAGGGGACTGAACATTGTTGAGGATAAAATAATTGAGCATCCCCGGAGTACATGAAGATGATAGTCTCCAAGGATAAAATGCACAGTGAGCACATCAGGAAGCAGAGGACAGAGGGTGATAAAGGAGAAGAAGAAGAAGAGAAATGATAGAAGACCAAGCCCCTCCATGGTACACATGTACTACTGACATATGGAGTGAGTGGCTGACATCAAGAAATCCTTCCAGTGGCCAAAAAAAAGGCTGGTCTAAAGAAAAGCACAGAGCATCTGACCATAGCAGTACAAGAGCAGGCAGCTAACATCAGAGCTATGGAAGCGGCAGTCTGTCTACAGCAGACACGATGGCACGGCTCAAAGATAACCGTGAGACAGCCTACGACATAGCAGTAGGATGTACAATGCAGAATACGACAGTATACAGAAGCATAACCAAGTGGAGAGAGATATACACACTCAACTTAATTAACAAGAGACCCTTAATATGCAACCTCCTGCAGGCCCCTATTAAATATTAATAACACGATATCACCCACATCCTCTAAGTAACATCATTTTATTTGAATTCTAAGGGGAGGAAGTATGGGTTTTACACTAAACTAATTTCTCCCTTCTAATTGTTTATTTGGCCTGAGGGCACTTCCCTTTGTTGGAACTCTAATTCATGTCTGCCTTTTCCTCACCCTGAACTAGTTAGGTGTGAAGACACCCATGTTTCCTCAAACAATAAATGTTACACAACACATGTCACAAAAAGTGTTTGATACAGCTCGCCTATCAAATATTTGTGATAATGATGACAACAATGATGATTTGGCTTACTTTCTAAAAAGGATGTATTTCTCCAAGAGTGCTTTTTTACACGTGATGTGATGGCTGGGTGAGACATTTCAAGTTTGACATGAAATGTAAACTATTAGCACTGACATTTGCTGACCTGTTCCCATGTGAAGGGTAATAAAGGTCTTCTTTGAACAGACAGCTCAAGTCTCATAAATATGACACAGAGGCACCTATGACCGGACCAATCCAGATTCTGAGATGCCGAGAGCACAGAACACTAAATATACTATAGCTAACACTGCTAATCTGCACATTTCATGCATCATTAAAACATCAGTTCACAGGCACAGAGAGAAGGTCATTTGAAAGTACCATGCTGTTACAAATGATGTGTAATAAACCAATCAATTTGTTTGAAGGCTGGAAAATGTGGATATCCATATATGAACTAAGCTGTTCAGTGTGATGATTGGAGTGGAAGGATAGCATGCGTGTGCATGTGTGTTTGTGATGTAAATCTGCATGCCATGTCAGCTATGATTCATTTTTGCATTTCCACCAGTGGTTGAAAGGATAGTTATGATGCGTATAAAACTGACCATGCATCAGCTCTATTTGACTGGTGTGGTCAAAGAGTAGGACCACAATAGCATATGGCTCCAAACCATGTATAACAGCCACTGACACGGCACAAGTAAACAAAACTGTTTTCTCCATAGAAACAGCAATTTCAGGCTGTGGCTCAAAATCTGTGGCATGTATGACAGCTCTATGAATAAAAACAGGCCATTGCTAAAGCCAAGGAGGGGGAATGGTTTTTGTACTTCTGTCCAAATGCAATTACCATTAAAGAGCAGAGACCATCAGTGGAAATTATATTGGGGGAGTGTCATAAATGTGGTCCATTAATAAGGTGCAGCACAATTTTCTCACATGGCTGTTAAAATGTGATTTTTTTCTCAAAATGTTGGAAGGCATATTTAAATGGGGCAATTTTAGGTTGAAGAATTGCCCATAATTCTTAATTTCAACCTAATCTGAAGACTGTCAATGTGCAATCTTTACGGTCATAATGCATAGTGATAAAATGAGTCGGATAGAATCAAATCCAAGGAAGATTAAAAAGTAGCTAAAATAACACAGAATTTGTAGGGAATTAAAAAACCAAACTTCCCTGTTTCCAGGTTTTAAAGGATACAATGAACAGTAAAATTCTTATTGGCAATTCTGAAATCGTGCAACAAATACCCCGGAGAACGTATGTGATTGCAACAAAATAAAACAATTACAAAATCTGGGGAGTATGAGAAGTCCATTTTCACGTCACAATTAGTCCCCATGTTGTGGGAATGGATACGGATATAGATGCTTGAGGGATTAAGATTAGATGCCCCTCATGAGTGCCTGTGGTGGGTTTGAATCTACTGCCTCTGGCTACACTCTGTTAAATGTCTATGTACAAAGG
>OMLC01055539.1:0-22634 GCA_900302585.1 Regalecus glesne
ACAGGATACATATGCATGAACGAGAGGGGAGACAGTGGAATAGTTAAGATGCAAAGAATAGAAGTGAAAAAGCTAAAAAGATTTAAATACTTGGGATCAACTGTCAAAAGTAATGGAGATGATGATGATGATAATAATAATAATAATTTTCCCTTATCAGTTCGACAAAGAGAAATTTGCAATTCTCTGCATTTAACCCATCCTGTTGTAAAGGAGCAGTTGGCAGTAGCCATGTGGTGTGGGGGTTCAGTGTCTTACTCAAGGCCACCTTGACATGTTTTCTCAAGGAAGTAGGGATTGAACCACCAATCTTCCAATTACTGATGCTAATATGACTAATATATCATTAGTATCACATTTATAGCCTTGAAACATCAATACGTTTAAATTTCCCCTTCTGGGACTGATAAGGGAATACATTTTTTTAAAAATTTTGACATCAACAGTAGAAAATCCTACCAATTTTAATGTCCATTACATGTAATGATAAAACACATATATTGTGAATAGCCCAAGGATGGATGTAAGAATTCATATAGTACCGGGTCTGTTGGTAAGAATCCATAGGAATCCAGAAGTACGAGAGCATCTACCATCTCAGGATATAGTGCAGTGAACTGTCAGAAAACCAACAAAACAAAAGGATCATAATGTAAAATAGAATTGGAAAAGAAGGAATTAATCTGTGTATTTTGTTAAAACAGGATACAGATGTGACAATGAAAATTACCAATCCAGCGATGTTTCCACCTATTTAAGAAGCAAAACAAAAAATATAAGGGTAAAAAAATTGACATATCCTACCACAAATGGAAATACTTTTGATCCTACTTCAGTGTGATACCATAGAGTCTGCCACTCACCCATACTGTGGCCTATGATGGAGAATCTTGTCCACTGGAGAGCTGCGAGAAACAGTTATTCAAATCATAAACTTGGAGAAAACATTGTCATATTGGAACAAATATACTATTTTTTGGTTATTTGGAAAATGATGGTACCGCAATGGTTCAGCTGCTCCAGAGGAGGACTAAACAAAGGGACTATTTCTAAAGAGGTGAGCGTGCCCTCCCGTGTTCACATACCATCAATGACTCTCCGTATATCAGCCACATAGGCAGGGAAGGTGTAAAAGACCCCAGGCGGACGATGGGATGACAGACCATGACCTGGTAAGTCCACTGCCACATATTTACATTCTGCATGGGAGAGAGAGAGAGAGAGAGAGAGAGAGAGAGAGAGGGAGAGAGAGAGAGAGAGAGAGAGAGAGAGAGAGAGAGAGAGAGAGAGAGAGAGAGAACAGTGAAATAAAGATCAAACTTAGAGGGGAAGAGAGTAGATGAAATAAACTTGTACAGGAATCCTTTAATTTGGTGTTAATATAAGTCTACAAACTCTTAAACACATACAATTTCATGACTGTATTTAATAAGCCTCCAATGAAAAGGAACCATTCCTGTTGGGGAACAACAGATAATAGTTAGCAGTGCTCAGGGTGTAACCTTTTCTGAAGCAATTAAATAAATAAATAAATAAATATCATTTTAAAGGATTCAAGGGATTCCCTTATCAGTCCCGCAAGGGGAAATTTGGATTTCTCTGCATTTTTGACCCAACCTATTGTATAGGAGCAGTGAGCTGCCAACATATGGCGCTCGGGGAGCAGTTAGGGGTTAAGTGTCTTGCTCAAGGACACCTCGACACGCTGTATGCAGGACCGGGGATCGAACCTGCAACCTTAGGATTGCCAGACAACCGCTCTACCCACTGAGCTATGCCGCACCTGGGCAATTTTAAATTGACATTACTTATTAAGAAACATTTAGAGTCAAATATAAAGATTTGGTAGATTTCACAACCTGTGTATGAATGATAGAACTTCATCATACAGGTCAATGGCTTATACCTTTGCAAATGTCACAAATTGCTCTTTATCTGCTACCTTTCTACGAAAATTGCCTTGATTTTTCTTGATATTCACACTCCTGAATGAGATCAGGATTCATGTCAAATAAAACCAACAACAGCACCCAGATAGTGAAAAAAATTGATCTAAAAAAAGCTTGATTAATCATGAATTAACTTTTCAGACTCCAAGTCCCCCTGCCTCCATTTCACCATCATGTGATGATGGGGAAGGCAAACACAACCTATTTGTTCGTATCACAAAAAAAGAGATTAATCGGTTCAACTGGAACTCGGAAGATTTTTGAACATGCATTAAGATATTTTTTTGCATGTTTTCTACATTTTCTGGAAGCCTAGGACGCCTATAAGTAATATTTATACACATTGGTTTTGTTCAACAGTCGCGCATTCTTTAGGAAAAAAACCAAAACGCATGAATGATGAAACGCGTGATCTTGTGCGAGTTTAATACCACCTGTGGGTAAAAATATTTGTGATGACAGGTTCGGTAAATAAAACTGACTTCACTTGTTGAACTACCTTTCGATAGTAGGGGGATGAGGGTGTTGAATGTGCCACAGTTGTCAGCCCAGCCATGCAGGCAAAGCACAGGGCGACCGTGGTCAGGACCCCAGACCTTTCCCTTCATCTCTCCCCAGGGTACCGACATGACAAACTCTGAAATTGTCCAAACAACACAGTCCATTTTAGAGAACAGTGCCATCTAATACAATGTCTAACATGCACGTAGTGTAATAATAAAGCCCTCAGGTACATAACTAGGATTTAGGGCTACATAAATATATCCGAAAACTACAAATCCACTCATGAGTTAGCTGTTCATCTCTGGGCAACAGACAGACATGAGATATGAGACCTACCTGCCGGTTTCACTGCGGCTGGTGTCATCAAGTGTCTGACGCTTTTCAAAGTTTGGATCATATCAAACAGCTGGAAAATAGCACAAAGTACCGTAAATTAAATCACCATCAACTCGTGGTC
The DNA here is from genome assembly GCA_900302585.1 of Regalecus glesne. Classification (NCBI taxonomy): domain Eukaryota; kingdom Metazoa; phylum Chordata; class Actinopteri; order Lampriformes; family Regalecidae; genus Regalecus; species Regalecus glesne. The sequence continues at coordinate 2,911 of OMLC01055539.1, forward strand.
AGAGCACAGAAAAGTTGAACAGGGCAAATAATAAAATGTCAATAACGCAGACTTATATCAACGTCAAGATAGTTTCATTTTTGTCCTCAAGCCTGGTTCAGGACTTGCGCGTATAACCGTGCATTACGTACCACATGCTAGAGATTTGATTGGATGACAGAGATGCGGTGTTTGTAATTGGCATATCAGGACATGTCGTCACCATGAAAGGGGAGGGCTTTAGCATTATTCTAGCCCGAATCATAACTCAGCTTTACTTCAGCTATACCCTATAAGCCATAAACTGGGAGCGTCTTCAAGCAAAAACTGAAGATATATCTTCCAAGCAGAGCGTTCGATTTAAAAAAAATCAACTTTACTCTCTTACCTTTTAGCATTTTATGATCATTTACATCCATCTCTGTTGTCACAGTTGATCTCTGCTATGCTCATGTTGTTTACATTAATTCTCTGTTTTTTACACTTTGAAACTGTCTTTATATTGTGTTTATGTCATGTGGAGAAAGGCTTGTCCATCCCGTTGTACCATATCTTTTAATTCGTCTGATTATTTCTAATGCAGAGTACTTTGCAGCTCTAACACCGTGATTACCCCCTGGGGCACTAATAAAGAAGTTATCTTATCTTATATGAAAATTGCCATGAAAGTTTTGTTATTACATATTGCCCACGATTATTGTTTGGGCATAAGATTACAGTAAGTCAATAATTCCTACCCCTTGGCACACTTGTCTAGCAAAGAAAAAACCACAAAAGCCAACAAACAAACACAAACTTGGTGAGATGCTCCTAAAAACACATCTCATGAAGGAGGTCTGCTTTACGTGCCACCTGGTCCCCACCTGGTGGAGGTGGACAAGGATCTATGGAAGTTTAGGTGAATATGGCTGGACGCCCTTCTGGACACCCCGCGGTGGGTTCGAACTTACAGCCTCGAGCCCCAGTGGCTCACCTGGTAGAGCATGTACCACAAGAGGCTTGAATCCTTACCATAGCACCTATGGTTCCTCTGATGCATGTGATTGCCTTCCCGTGTCCCTCATGACTACTCTATCAAATATAGGTGGAACATGCAAAAATAAATCCCAGTCTCTTGAATGCTAATCGCCCAAGCTCCACCCAAGTCCATGGTGACTAATATCATGATATGGACCTCTCTGACCTTTATGTGAATTGATTTTATTTCACAATGAGGAATTTGATATCACATCAAACATGCAAACGTCTCTGGGAGATGACTTTTTCACCAGGGAATAATCAGGACCAATGAAAACTCCGTAAAGTAGAAAATCTTACTATATAAATGTCTTGATGCATGGTCAATAATCCAGGTAGGGAAATCACAAAAAAAATCACAAAAAGAGGTGAATCTGTTCAACGGGATCAGAAGTTTATTGATCTGTTTATTTGTTTATTTGTCTGATCCAGTTGAACAGATTCACCTCTTTTTGTGACTTACTATATAAACTGATACAAATGCAGTCATGTCAATGATAAAGGTTATACTATACCACATTTTTCCATATGATATGAAGGAAAAAGGACTGGCTATCTTAGAGGCGTGGTTAACATTTTAAGGGACGTGGCAGGAGACTGATAGGTGGATTAAAATAAAATGGGTGTGATGATAGGAGAGAAAGTGAATATAAAAGGTCAGCTTGAGAAGTATGTAAGGTCACCAACTATTGTGACTTGGTTTCTTCACAGGATATATCACCAGATAACTGGTACGTACTGCCATCTTTTGTAGGTTTCATAAATATAACTAAGAGAATACTGATGGTGTTGACAGATGGTATCTACATTAACCATGCACATAGTTATTAACAGCGCAGGAGGAAAACAATTGTATGTAACAAAGGGGGTCATATGATGGATGGCATACTAACGGTCCGTTTCAAACACTGAGGAGAGGCATTGATGGATTATTTAAGTGACAGATGTGTCTAATTTGAAACTACTTGTTCACTTTACTCTGCTAATATTCCTGTAGACACAATGCTAAGCGGAGTGTATCTAACAAGGTAACGACCTTCATCAAGAGCTCTACGTCATTCCAATGTGGACCATTCATTGTCACCATCTGATAAAGAGGAAATCAGTTCTGCATGATTTGGAGTAATGCTCTTGTTAATCCTAATTGGCATTTAGCATTTTTCGAATGTGGAAATAATGAATGCATTTCCATCTGCAGCCTTCTGGATTTAGTTTTACATCATTATGCTGCCCAGGGAAGAGCTTAAGCCTGAGATGCATCACTCAAGTATCCTACATTAGAGCCAATGTTCCAAATTCGGGGCCTATGTGCACATCAAAATGTACATGTTGTTTGAGTGGTTGAACGTATTCTATCCTTGAAGTGGCTTCCCAACTTGTTTGATATATTTTGGGCCTTTGGAAGCCCCTTTCCCCCACGTTTTATTAGCAAATGCTTCATAATGCAGTCCCATGGTGAACTGTGTCACTAACTTTAAGTGAGGAGAGCCAATGAAATATATTCTTCTCTTTCTAGTGATGACTTTTCCTTCGGTCTTAGGTTTTAGTACTCTTTGCTATTTATTCACTGATGTCCCCAGATGTACAAATAAATATTTATGCTACCATTTCTGTCCATTTTGTCTCATAAGAACTTGCAATTTTTTGTAAAGGGGAGCTGATTTTTTCCCAAAATGGCACAAAATGACCTTGATATGTTGTGACATTAGTAATGTGTATATAACCACCCATACTCGTTCCCTTTGAATACACTGATTCCCACATTCCACATGTCGAGGTGTCCTTGAGCAAGACACTGAAGCCCTAACTGCTCCCCGAGCGCCATATGTTGGCAGCTCACTGCTCCTATACAATAGGATTGGTTAAAATGCCGAAAAATCCAAACTTCCCCTTGTGGGACTGATAAGGGAATCTATTTATTTATAAATCATCTCTTCGTGATAAGACAGCAGTGACAGCAGGAGCTTCCTCAGTGTGGATCCAGGAGGTCATCATTCTTCCATCTCTTTGACCTCACAGTTCAACCACTTAAAAAGGGCAAAGGTTCTTATTCAGCCATATGTCCCCCCCTGTCCCACAGAAAATGGCTGACTATGACATGATCCTAAAATGCTGGGGTCCAGTGGAGGCTGACTACACTACACATGGAGGCTTGGTGTTGAACCGGTCAGTAGAAAAAGACTGATCTGACTGACATGCCTGACCGGCCCAATGGAAAGATAATGTCTGCCGAATGACACCTATACTGTAGCTGTGGAACATGTACTGTTGTAAAGTAGAACTCCACCCGTATTCTTTAAGATGTTGCCACCAGTTGACTGTTCACTGTCCTCTCGAACTTTATCCTTCTTACTATTAAACTCTTCTCTTCTATCTGTCATTCACTCATCCCCTTTAGTTTGTTCAAAGAGCATCCAGATACCCTGAAGCTGTTCCCCAGATTTACAGGCATCGCTCAAGCCGACCTTGACGGCAATGAGGCCGTTGCCAAACACGGTGCCACTGTCCTGAAGAAACTCGGTGAGCTGCTTAAGGCCAAAGGGAACCATGGAGCCATCCTCAAACCTCTGGCTGTCACCCATGCAAACACCCACAAGATTGCGATCAATAACTTCAAGGTGAGGTTGTTTCGATTTGAAAGAAAAGAAAAAGGTAACTCACTGAACTTTTTCCTGCTTCGAAACCGAGTACTGATCCAATCTTGATCTGCTTCCTCTCTTCACTGTATGCCAGTCTTCTTTGAGCATGTCCCTCAGTCTAGCATCAAATGTCTGTCACCTTTATTTGTGTGTCCATCTATCAGTCAAAAGTTCCTTTTGGAACTTTCTTGAAAGTCCAAATGTCCTAATTATTTGAAAAAACAATGGAAATAAATCAGTGGGAATGACTCGGTGGGTGAAACCTAGGAACATTATTTGCAAGCTTTTAAAACATACTCACCTGTGTAATTTTACCCTTTCTCTCTGCCCAGCTGATCACAGAGGTGCTTGTAAAGGTGATGGGGGAGAAGGCAGGGCTCGATGCAGCCGGGCAGGAAGCCCTGAGAAGAGTGATGGATGTCATCATCAGTGAAATAGAGGCCAGCTATAAAGAGCTGGGCTTTGCGGGGTAAACACTTGACCTAAATGGTCTAAACGGCCTGGGTTAACCCAGGGCTGTTGGCTCTTAGCTGGAAGAAATCTCACCTCTCCAAAGTTTATCCATGAGCATTATAAGGTTGTATGGAGCTGACTAAATAGATATTCAAACTCAGAAACAGACTGCTCTGGTACTTTAGCGATGGAAATCATATGCAATACTAATCTCAGTTCTAAATTATGTGTACAATAACTTTTTTGCTTAGAGGACACAAAATCAAACGTATTTGATATTCACATACAAAACCAATAAACTCTTTTGCTGTTGCAGAGTCTCTGATTTTATTGCGGTTTGTAATCGGAAATAGGTGGCATGTAGCCTCAAATTAACTAGGGCACATATTTCCTGAATATCACTTTGAATGATAATTCACACAGACAGGGGCAAGCATACACAAACATGTGTCCTCCCGACGTACGTACCTGCAAGATGGTCGGATTAGTTCTTTGGGCATTTCCCTGCAACACTGGTGAAAATTTTTTAATACATTTTGCAAAGTCAGACACAACTGTGCATCTGTCTGAAAAACTTAGCCACTCCACCTTTCCACATCCACCATCAGCACAAGTGACCCTTTTCTATACTGTGTTTGACTTTTGTGGTTTATATCAGTACATTGGAATAGTTTTGATTGTAGAATATTCATTTTAGAACATCAACACCAAAGACCCTCAAGTCAAGTCAGTCTTATTTGTATAGCCCATTATCACAAATTTGCCTCAGTGAGCTTTACATTCACACAACATCCTGTCCTTAGACCCTTGCATCAGCTAGGGAACAACTCCCTAAAAAATCCTTTAACAGGGAGAGAAAATAGGATGGAACCTCAGGGAGAGCAACAGAAGAGGGATCTCTCTCTCTCTCTCTCTCAAGATGGACAGATGTGCAATGGATGCTGTGCGTACTGAATAAAGCATAATTCACAGAATAGAACACTGAGATGAGATAACAGAATTACAATGGAATATAATATAAGATAGTAAAGAATATAACGAAGATGCCAAGCAGTGTCCAGATGCCACTGGACCATTACGTTACAGTCATTTAACTGACACTTTCATCCGAAGCGACTTACCATACTTACATTTGATTCTGACGTTTCTCTCCTTCCTCTGCATGGTCAATTTTAGTCCTCCCAGTATACGTAGATGTGGACGTGACTCTCTCCTTGGCAGCATCACTAGGGTCAAACTGAGGTGACAGTAACGTAGTGTCTATGACAACTTCAACATCAGAGGCATTGTTAAATATTCCGAGTCCCATGATACAAGGTGACACTGCAGCCATTTGGTAAGCCGTAAATAGATCCAGTTACTGAAGTATGTTGGATCTTGCCTAAATAAGGCAACCTGGCAAACTGAATCAGGTAACCTTCCCTGTCACCTTGCCCAGAGAAATAAGTGAAATACATTCAACTTCTAAAAAGCACAGAGTGGCCATGATATAAAAGAGTATTTATGATGACCTGGAAATATCAAACTGAAATGTGAAGGTTTTCCATCAAAATATTTATGATCCACAAATACATGACTAAGACTTTGCTTCATATTTGAACTCCCAACAATCTTTGCTGTCTGCATCCCAAGGATAAGTGGTGCCTTTTCATTGGTTTCATTGTTTCCAGATTTATTATACATGGAATGGTATTTCTGTGGTGGCTGCAACATCCGATAACTACATCAATCACTAGCACAGTATGATTTGATGAATAAAATTGTCAAAATTTGAATGCAAAGCTGTTTTGATATGAATTTCAAAGAGTGACCCCCTCCCCAAAAAACAGAGCATGTCTGTTTTCCTCAAATGATATGAATGGGATTACATATTAGACTAATTTATCGCTGAAGAGAGGTAAAATTGGAAAATATATTCTTTGGGTATGTATACTAAATGGATTAATGCCGATATATGTAGACCGGTGGATATTCCTGGGTCTTTTCTAGCAGATTCTGTTGTCCACAGAACTTTTACTAGATCACAGTTGGCCTTTGCTGTATAATTCAGATTTCATAATGCTCTCACATAGTTTGTATGTATGTGTGTGTGTGTGTGTGTGTGTGTGTGTGTCTGTGCGTCTGTGTGTGTATGTTGGTGTGTGTGTACTCACTATTCCTTCCAGTGAATGAAGAATCAGATTCACTGAAATGGGAGAGAAGCAGAGGATAAAGGCTACTTGACATAATCATAAAATGATTATGAGCTGAATCAGAGCTCAGACATATGTTAGAGGTGTAAGTTTTCTGTAGTCTTGGTCAATAACAATCTCAACACCGTTTGATGATTATTCACTGTATCATAAAATATTCATGTTGAAAAAGCTTAGAATTAATTATTCTACTTCGCATACCGTTGGTTTACAAGTTGAACACTCTAGCCAGTCGGCAAGAATAGATGCAAAACACATGTAAAAAAATTAAATAGTATGAATATCACTGCCCCCACAGATCAGACAGTCTGATCGGTACTTTTTGAGCTTGTATGAATTTCCTATTACTGATAATATTTTTTAAAGATATTATATTTGGGGTAAGGCAAGGGAAAAGAAAGCATGCCTGAGCCATGAAAATATAAAAAAGTATTGAAATCATTTGACTGCATTCAAGTTACTGCAAAGGGCACAAGTAACCTTGCTATTATGACGGACAGTTAGGCCATACATCTAAGCATCCTGTACAGGTGGCAAAATCTGTTTTGAGATTTTAAGTAGTGGTTTGGCATGACTATTATTGATTAGGGGCAGTATAGATCAGGAGGTAAGAAGGTTGTCTAGTAATCAGAAGATTGGTGGTTCAATACCCCGATTCCTTCAGATAGTGTGTCAAAGTGTCCCTGAGCAAGACACTGAACCCCTGATCCTTTGGGACAACAGATAAAAATTAGCCTTATGGTTAAATCTGGGGTATCTACATTGGTCATTAATATGCACTGTCCCTATAAAAGGAGATTATTGTTAATTATTACCATTATAATACACACTAAAAAAGATGTAACGCTAAGTAGTGTGAGAAATCCCTTTCATCAACTAATCTCTGCATTTGGGTTGGTGGTGGTCCAGAAGGCTGGCAGTTACCCCACTCCAAGTGTGTCGGCAATACCAATGGTTGTGACTGAAAACAAGATGCTGGATATCTGCCATATAGATAAGGTTTCTATTATTAGGGTGTTTTTATTTGTCTGCCTATTGCAGACGTGACATTTTGCATTGTGCCTATTAACATCCTCTTGGTCAGACATGCCAACACTTCTTGCATCAGCTTCCCCTCTCAGTTTTTTATTTTTTGCTTCTGCCTCACTCATCCAATTTTATTTTCCATTTCACCTCTTGCCCTCTCAGCTGAGAGGTTTTTAGACAGGGGACATTTCTTTTCTTTTTTTGTGTGAAATAGTGTCTTTCTCATCTGAGTGAGCTTTTGTAACAGCAGCTTCCATTATGAAAATGCATTTTCATATGTGAAATGTGTATGAATGCATCTTGCAGATGTCAATTTTTTAAAATAAGTCCATCCATCCATACCTCCATCCATTGTAGACAGCCTATCTGAAATCAGGTCGTGGGGGAACTGGAGGCTATCTCCGTTCTCATCGGGTGAAAGGCGGGGTACACCCTGTAAAGGTCACCAGTCTATCATAGGGCAGAGCAGTTAGGAGAACAGTATCTTGCTCAAGGACACCTCGACTTGCTTCTCTGCAGGTGGAACCTACCCACTGAGCCATGCTGCCCCTTGTTTAAATAAGTAATCAAATAAATTTGACCACACTCCAAAGTTTATACCCCATTGATTTTTTTTATTCACTAGGGCATAAAAAAAAATCAAGCTTTTTGCAAAACTGCATTGTGTCCATTGGATCTTTTGAAATTAATATGTATAACACTGAAATCATTGAAGTAAGACTCAGAAGCCAAATTCTCATTGTCTTTAGAGTACCTTTGAACCGGAGTGTCTCAGTGGTAGAGCACACAGCCGGGAGTCAGGTAGTATAGGTCCCTTTCCCACCGTGTGGCTCGGTAAATGCAAGCCAGTCATCGTAAAGTGTTTTGATTAGTTGCTTAGACCAGCGAAGCACTATATAAGAAAAAGTCAATTTACTGCCTACTATTTTGGAACAGTACACTGCTGCACAGATGATCTATAGGGGCCACAGTAGCTCAGTAGTTAAGAGTGCTTGCTTCAGGAACTGACAAACCAGAGACAGCAAGCTCAAACCCACCGTGGGGCGTCAGGCAGGGCATCTAGCCTCAATCCCCCTAAAGTCCATTTAAGTCCGTGTACACCACCAAAATTTGGGGACTAATCTCTCACTACAAAGATGATCTGTAATATAGACCCCGATTTATCAATTCCTGATTTAATAATGTTCTCCTCACTGAAAGACCCAAGAAATGACTATGTAGAAATATATTTTCAATGAAAAGCTCTTTATTTACATGGATCTACATTAATATCTATTAGAATCCCTCTATGAATGACTTAAGTATTCCGTTTCCACTGTAATTTACAATTTACAAAACAAACAAATCCGACATATTATGTTGGAAATACAAATGGCAATGCATAATAGACTACACTATAAACACTATAAAAATGCCTACTATATAGTAGCACCCAATTTGAAATTTATATCAGAAGGTATCACTCTGAATGGCATTTGCCGTCAAAACATTCCACATCTGTGCAAGAAGGCATCCCCTCTACCTACATAGGGTTTATGGGTTTAATCCAAATTCTGCTGGTCCATGTCCATGGGCACGGTGCAGCGGGTCAAGTTGGACAGGTAGAGTGCAGTGGCCATAGGAACGAGGCCAGCTGCTACCTTTAGAATAGTCAAAAGTCTCTCTGCTGCATTGGTCACACCATCCAGTGACTGGAAAGGGGGAGAGGAAGAATTGGTTATTTTTAATGATCTTTTATGCCTAAGGCTTGAAAAATTCCTTGATGTTAAATTGTCAATAAAGCTGTTTCATAAAAAAGTGGACCCCAAAAAGAAACTTGTGAGGTCATGGCGGCTCAGTGGTGATGGGACGGTGACTGACTGCTCTTTTTCCACCTTCACTTTTGTGACAGTGAAATAACTGGGTGCTAGGACAATTACCATGTACAACAGTGGAATATGTCGGGAAGCAAACTATTGTTACAGACTGAAATGTAGGCAAAACTGAATGGATGAAACATAGGCTGTCTAACTATACATCTGCAAAAATGTATTCATATACCTATGTATTAATCTCTTCATGCAACGCACTGTCTGTGGCAGAGGCATCGCTAGCTCTGTGGATAAGGTGTGATTCTAACAAGGTCAAGGCTAGGAAACATAGAACTTTTTGATTCATCCTTTTTCTGCTTTGAAGTATATCATAAAAGTTTTCATAAATTATTTTGAAACCAACCTGGTCCTCTGCACACAGAAGGGGGCAGTGGAGTGATGCAGCCAGCTTCCTGACAGAGTCCATGTGTTCTGGTGGAACTGATGCATTACGAGCTAAAGGATAAGAGAAAAATTTGAAGGCAGCTAGCCAGAGATGCAAACAAAAACTGATCTGAAGAATGATCTACCACACTGTGAGAAGAGGGTCTTATAAAGAGTTTCAAATTATACTCTTAAGAAGAATGCCCCCCCTTTTCATTGCATTGGCTCCCATTTTTGTCCCACACAATGAATTGCAAACAGACCCGGATAGAGAATTTTAAACCCAGAAAGCACTTTTGGAATTCCATGCATCTCCATACCATTGGTGACCATAAAGCAAACTTTTCCACGGAAATATCCAGGGTCCAAGTGCTTTAGGGAAGATTCTGCCGATTGCAAACTGCAGATAAAACAAAAATTAAAAAACAACAATATGTATTATCATCAAAATGCCATCAGAAAATTGTGCATAGTTTCCAACACTTAAAACAAGACAGCACCATGTTGACCATCTGAAACATTTAATACACTATAGGCCAGTTGTCTAAAGACACAAAACTATGAATAAAGAAATGACTACAAGGCTACTGGTTTCATGGTTTTGGCTCAAGTGATGAAACCAGGTGACTTAAAACTACTTAAGGGCCAAAATAAGGCTACTGGACCCATGGGTAATAAGTATGGCTTATATACACGTATAAACCTCCAGTGAACAAAAGATAGAACAAATGTTGATACATTCTATTTCATCTTATATTTTATGTCTCTTTAAGTGTATTGACACACTTAAATGCAAAAGTTCAAATGTTTGCTGAAAAGGTAAGATATTTTAAAATCACCTAAGTTCTGAGGTCAGGTTGATGATGAACACCACCAGGTCTATTCTGGGACGGGTTTCCTCATTCTTTACAGGCAGTGGCAGATTCTTGGCTAGTCTCCTGATTGACACATCAAGCAACATACAATGTGGAATCCATGCTAAGAAGGATCAGCAGTGACATTGAGGATATGGGTGATATCAGGTGTCTTACCTATCCAAAATACAACAAACAGGCCTAGAAAACGTTGTTATGCGAATGCATGTATACATGTATACAGGAGGGAAATAAGCATTTCATCCCCTGCTGACTTAGCCCCTTAAAAATAAATGAATGATCTATACTTTTCATATTGGGTATATCTTAACAGTGAGAGTCAAAAAACAAATTTTTAAAATCCCAGAAAATCCCAGTATATGAAAATCCCAGAAAATCCTAGTATATGAATTTTAAACATTTATTTGTGTTTTATCGAACCTGATTATGAGGTCATGAGGAGGTTCCGGCTGTGCTAATGAATTGTTCAGCATAGCCAGTGGCCCTCGAATCGCATAACCAAACAATAGCTTGTCATGGTGAAACTGATACCAGCCCTGGCATTTTATAACCAATCAGACTTTGTTAAATAATCTAGAGGAAATAGATCATGGTACAAAGATTATTAATCTAAATGATAAGCCCTTCTAGAACTTGACCTAAAGGAGGACTGGGTAAACTACATTTAGTCCATGAAGAATTGATCGAACATGAATACAACTGTTGATAGTACTCCGTAACATCTGATGTTACTTTTACTTAAACATCTTCATGAATTCTCAATACTCCAGGTAAGGAAATCCCAAACATGTTGAATAGTTCATCTGGATACAGAGTTAGTTGAAAGAAAGATTTCAACCCCCATACAGGTGGCAGGGATGGCATGGCTCAGTGGGTAGAGCAGTCGCCTGGTGATCGGAAGGTTGCAGGTTCGATCCCCGCACCTGCAGAGAAGCGTGTCGAGGTGTCCTTGAGCAAGACACTGAACCCCTAACTGCTCTGCCCTGTGATAGACTGGGGAACTATACAGGGTGTACCCCGCCTTTCGTCCAATGAGAATGGAGATAGGCTCCAGTTCCCCCACGGCCCAATTTCGGATAAGCGGTTGACGATGGATGGATGGATGGATGGATACAGGTGGCATTATCAGTCTAAGCTGACCGCAGGTATCCCCATCCTTATAATAATAATAATAATAATAATAATAATGATTCCCTTATCAGTCCCGCAAGGGGAAATTTGGATTTCTCTCTCCCAACCTATTGTATAGGAGCAGTGAGCTGCCAACATTTGGTGCTCGGGGAGCAGTTAGGGGTTACGTGTCTTGCTCAAGGACACCTCGACATGCTGTATGCAGGACCGGGGATCGATCCTGGAACCTTAGGATTGCCAGACGACCGCTCTACCCACTGAGCTATGCAGCCCCTAATAAACAATTCCTCCCTTGCTGGTAGTCCATTGAATCCGATGATGACTTTCCTCCTTGTGACCACTGTTCATAAAACTGCAGATAAAATTTATATTTACTGCCATAAAACTTCTTGTAAAAATACAGTTACGTCATTATGCAACTGTATTGTTTATAAGGGTAGGGATACCTGCAGTCAGCTTAGACTGAAAATGAATGAGTGAAAAAACATTTCTTTCGATAAACACTATCCAGATGAACTAATTCATTTCCGTGTTTTACTTGAACAGTTTCCAAAAAAACAATTTAACTCACACTTTAACGATGAATGATTTCTCTTCCACCATCATGTCAGCTAAACTCTGCTGGAATTGTTCTTCATTCTCCACCAGCTGCAAGGAAACATTTAATGAATCACACACACACACAAAACAGACTTGATCACATTCAGTACAACCGGCTCCTGCCAGAAAAGCACTCATAATGGAGATCAGAATGGACAAAATGTGCTACTCTGATAAGTTGAAAAACAGCTTTTCTGGTAACAACCCAGCATCAGATTGGAGAGGTCTGAAAGACACCACCAACTACAGGAGAGCATCCCCTCTAACTGGGGTGAGCCATCATCTAGCTGACAATCTAAAGGGGTTCTACCGTAGATTTGATGACCACTCATTTACACCCCTCACCGGCTCAATCTACAATTAAATGGACCCCCTGTCTGCCCCTATCCCCTCTACACTGATCCTCACACAGACCCACCCATCCTCAAGATCTGTGTTGAGGATGTGCGCCACTTCCTTCCGAGACAGAAGACCAGGGAGGCCCAGGCCTTGATGGCGTCTCACCCTCCTGTTTGAAAGTCTGCGCTGACAAGCTGGCTCTGATTTTCACATTGATCTTGAACTAATCACTGGAGCTGTGTTAAGTCCCCTCCTGCTTTAGGAGGTCGATTTTCCTCCCATATCACAGGATTAAATTAAACTATGGGCCTGTTGCCTTAACATCTGTGGTCATGAAATCCAGGCCCACCTGAAGGAAATCACAGGCCCCCCGCTCAACCCCCAGCAGTTAACCTACCAAGCAAATAAGTCAGCAGATGACGCAGTCAACATGGGATTGCATTATATCTTCCAACACCTTGACTCCCTAGGGACGTATGTAAGGGTCCTATTTGTGGACTTCAGCTCAATGTTCAACATCATTGTCCCAGATATCCTCCACTCCAAACTCAAACAGGTCACCATACCAGCCGCCATCTGCCAGTGGATCATAAACTTCCTGACAGAAAAGGGGGGGGACATAGCTCAGTGGGGTCATCTGGAGTGGTCGTCTGGCAATCAGAAGGTTACAGGTTCAATTCCCGGTCCTGCAGAGAGCATGTCGAGGTGTCCTTGAGCAAGACACTAAACCCCTTACTGCCAACTGCCAACCAACATATGCCCGAGTGTTATATGTTGGCAGCTCACTGCTCCTATACAAGGATACAGGATGGGTTAAAATGCAGGGAAATCCAAATTTCCCTTTGTGGGACTGATAAGGGAATCCATTTATTTATCTATTTTATAAACAGGCGGAAGCTTGGGGAAAAACGCATCCTACACTGGGACAATCAGCACTGATGCCCAACAGGGATGGGATGTGTGCTCTCCACTCTACACAAATGACTGCACCTCAGGAGACCTGTCTGTTAAACTCCAGACGTTTGTGGACAACACACATTCTACCTTCATCAGGAACTGCTGATTATACACTGCAATAAGCCAGTCTGCTCTCTCCACATTCATCAGTGTCTGGTTTGGATTGGCCACCAAACAGGGATGGGACAGACTTCAACAGACAGTTAGGTCTGCAGAGAAAGTCATTGGCACTAACCTCCCCTCCATTCAAGACTTATACATCTTTAGTAAGGTGAAAAATGGTGTCAGCTTTGTAAAACATACTGAAAAGCTGTCTTGATGTATGCTCAATAATCCAGGTAAGGGAATCATAAAAAGGTGAATCGGCTCAACTGGATAAGAAGTTTATTCACAGTTTATTGTAAGTAAACTTCTTATCCAGTAGAACCAATTCACCTTTTTTGTGATACTAGAAATATTTTTTTTCGCCCAACACTCCTCAGAGTATGAACGTAGGACGAAAGAGTGTAGGACGTAGAAAGCTTTTCGGTATGTTTCACGATTTCGCCACTATTTCTCGCTTTACTGAAGTTTTGCTGTACTCATCAACTATTCACTCAAGTCACGAAAGGGCAACAATCGCTTAACGTTGTCAAATATCTTCTATTTACTGTATTGTACACATACTAGCATACTTTTGGATGTCTATTTACCTTAGGTATGTAACCTGCTAAGATGAATTTCAAAATATCTTGATATTCTCTGCAGCGTCGCGCTTCATTACCTCTTATTTTCACATATATAATCAATTATTGATTATATATCTAACGATGGCTTTGACATTCAATGTGAAGTACCTTTGAGAGTCATGAAACCGAAGCAGAATTCCATGTATGCCACGTTCCAACCCTTTACGACCCATAAACTGATTTCGTTTTCATCGCTCAAGAAGCGTTCGGGCAGTGTTGACGTTGCGTTCTATGCAACGCTCACTAACGCTAGCCATAATTTACTTTACCTACCAGTATATTCGCTTCACTCAGTGCTGGCAGTTTACTGAATGGCTTCAAGACAGCCATGTTGTTGTGGGCATGGATGCACAGGATGACTTTATATGACGTAAAACAAACTGGCTGACATTTTGCGCGCCCTTTTATTACAAACGTACGTCTGACATCACGACGCTATTTACGTTTGTGGCGAAACTCCGCCACCCAGCGTCTGTCGTGCATCATGCAGGACGATGACAGCTCTTAAATTTAATACACAAGTTTCACAATCGGTCTTAACGTTGTGGGGATTGACACGGATTTTGAAGAGGTTTGGATAACTAAGACCAGATGTCTTCCCTGAAGCTTCACGTTGAATTTGAATCCGCAACCTCTAGCGTGAAAATGGATAACGATAAAGTAATTTGGAATATAAAATACACGGAAGAGTCAAATGTGGATAATGAACCCACTGAATGTTGAGGGAAGCATGTATTTAATTCATTTATGGTACAGATGGCACAGCAAATACAGATCTGCCAATACAACCAACGTGTATTACAGCAAAATGAGAAAAGAAGACAAGCATTCAATGGGCCTCAGCTAAAGCACCAGTACCAAAATGTAAGTGAAATACCAGACCAGACAGGAATTTATGCACACCATCCGTTTCAGCTCGCCCATGTTAGGTGCTTCAGATGAATAGGAAAACACACGACTGAAAACGTTTCTTTCCAAAAGTAACGGTGTTAATGAACTGATATCTGTCTGAGACAGAGATGCTGCCACCAATGTGAACGTACAACATTTACCAGACTTTGCAGACTTAATGTCACCTGCATGAGTGATGAGATGGTTCTCAATAAACTGTGTACCCAAATGAACTGATTCAACATTTTTGCGATAATTTGCAATATTTACTCAGCTACTCCTCAGTCCACCTGCACTGTAACTGTATCTTTGCTCATGTGTCTTCAACTCAGTTGGCAACTCAAAGGTGTATTTTATCCCTATTATTTTTGTACTTTATATTGCTTGTTTTGTTTTTGTTTGCTTTTCATTGCTATCTTTTTCAGATTTCTTTTCTCTCCCGTCTTTTTGTTATCTGTACACACCACTTGAGGCCGACACAATTGCAATTTTATTGTGGTTGCATAATCACACTTCTTGAATCTTGAAGCCTTTGCTGTCTGGTCTGGTATTGAGACAGAAGACTTCAGGGATTACTTCCACAGGACAAGTACATCACTGTGTGTTCCATGGAAGTACAGACTCAAGGATGTTTGGCAGATTTTCTATAAAACAGGTCAGACCTCCTGCTCAAAATCAGAATGTAAGAACAGAAGTCAGACAGTAAAACTGAAACATCAAAAATGCCTTCAGTCATTAACAAGGTCAATTCAGAAATTAACCTAGGTTCAAGGTGTCATGTAACATCAATGAGTCTACCTTTCATGTGTGTAAATAGATCCACAGTGAACAACTTTCATGAGTGACAACAGATTTCCGATGGAATGCAAGGGAAAAAAAACCTTAGCATTGAAGGTCATCCTAATAGTAAAAAAGAACAGCTATTCCCCCAACGTAAAATAAAAACAAAGTAGATCAACCACCTCTTCAACCCCATTCCCTCACCCTCCCATTTCTCACCAGCTTTCAAATCAGTTGTACTGAGACCGCATGAAGATAAAAGTAGTTTCTGGTTCACTTGAGCCTTTTAAGTTTTTTTTGTTTCCAGCAATGCAAATTCATTCAAACTTTCTCTACATGTGATCACGATCGCCTCGCTTGAGGTTACTTTCAATACCTCTCAGTATTTAGTTACAAGTGATCAATCCACTGCCCCCCGATTAAAAGCCCTCCCCTGAAAAGAAACATAAACACATGCAGTTCTGACACGCACGCATCCACACCAACTTCTTTAACTGAACAATATATTCAAATCCACTTTTTGAGATGCCCTCCCCTTGCTCATATCTCGCCAGACTCCCTCTCCTCGGAGCTGGAGCGTCTATCCCTCTCGTACGACAAGGATCGCTCGCGCTCGTTGCCCCTAACCATCTCAGGGGAGATGGATCTCTCCTTGTCCTCAATCTCAGGCCTCTCCTCCCGCCGTCCCTCTGCCCCATACTCTCTCCATCCCTCCTGAGAGAGGGAGCCATCTCTGTCACGGGTGTTTGATGTTCTGTCTCTTGAGGACCTGGAGAGAAAAAAAACAATAAATGGAAGAAAGTTTAGAACCATTTCATACTACTGGTTATCCTAATGCACCACCAGTAGGCTTTAGGTTATAGTCCCCATGAGGCCTTGTTTACTGTAATAATAAGGTAAAAATGTAATAACCTGACTTGCGGAACTGAGTTAGCCCAGTGGTAGTGCGCACTTTGGGGGAACTGGTGAGCCAGAAGCTCTGGGTTCAAACTCACCGCAGCAACAGGAATGGCATCCGGCTTTAATCTCCCAAGCTCCATCTGAATCCATGTCCATCCCCACAAAGTGGGGAATCATCATGACACATAAGTATAACTGACCTCTCTAATGTAATAATAACCTGATTTCCACAAAGACCTGACATCAGCTAGCCAAACCACCGCTGTTGTTAAAAAGGCCAAACAGCATCTCTACAGCCGTAGATGCCTCAAGAAAGTTGGCCTGATGCTCAAACTCTTAGGGACTTCAGGGGCACCTGAGACCCTGCAGAAAGACTGCTTCATCACCTGAAGGGCAGTTGTACCATTAAGGGTCGCAAGATGCTACAGGGTTGTGCTCATGGCCCAGCACATCACTGGATGTAAGCTGACCAGTCTGTAGGAGCTGTACATCCAGAGATGCCTCAGGAAGTCTTGTTAAGAATCCAGCACACCCACACAATAGTCTGTTCTACCTGCTGCCTACAAGGAGGAGATACAAGACTCTCAAAACACACACCAAAAGACTGAAGAACAGTTTCTTTCCTCAGGCCATAAAAATTCTTAATATTACTTAATATTTCTAGTAATCTGTGTTCTCAGTCTGTGACATGTGCTTACTAGACATGGCTGCCTATTAATGAGAGTCATTAATTCGCCATTTTATCTCATTGCGGTTTTGAATTTACTCAGCTGAAGAGTTTGGCTGCTGGCTGGAGTTAAACTTTGGCACTGCAGCTGCTCCTATACAAATAGGATGGCTTAAATACAGAAGATAAATTTCATTGTGACCAATAATTTCATTATATGATGACAAAATAAAGTGGCCTTCTTCTTTCAGTCAGAAGTGGCTAAAATTCAATCTTCGACAGCAATATAATCTCATTTTCTACTAGGGATGTGTATGGTATTTCTACTCTTACCAATACTGCTTATCAATCCGGTACTTTAATGGTACTTGTCGATTCTTTCTGTTATCTTTTAAGAGAAAAAAATTAAGAACAGAATTAACATTGTTTTAGTTTATCATGTCTAGACATTGTTACTTTTAATCATCAACCCACATTTGTATAATCTAGTTAAGTTTGTGCAGACTCTAGGCTGCTGGCATATAAAGGGGGGCATTGCTCAGTGGGTAGAGCGGCCATCTGGCAAGCTGAAGGTTATAGGTTCGATCCAGGGTCCTGCAGAAAGCATGTCAAGGTGTCCTTGAGCAAGAAACTGAACCCCTAACTTCTCCCTGAGTACAAAACGGTTGCAGCTCACTGCTCCTACACAATAGGATGGGTTAACATGCAGATAATTGCAAATGTCCCCTTGTGGGACTGATAAGTGTGAATCAAGAGAGAGAGAGAGAGAGAGAGATTGTTCTGAAAGATTGCTTGAATACCCACCCTTACATATATATGCAAAGGACTTGTACTTGTGGCAAAGAGCAATGACTCTAGTGAATTATAGCCAGATTTGACCATTAGTCCTCTCCACTATTTTCACTTAAGAACATGCTGTGGGTGTGTGCCTGAGAGAGCCACACCCCTCAGCACACACATACAACAGGTTCCAAGGGAGAAAGCTCTCTTCTGGATCAGGAATAGCAAAATGCATCATAGACAAATGTTTTAATATTATTACAAATTTGAAATGTATTTGGAATAAAAGTTGTCACATAACCGTTACGTAGCCTTAATAAGTATGTCATTTATTTTATTGATTTTTTAAATACTAATAGTAAAACAATTAACATTGTCAATATCAACGTCTACAATAAGTTGGCATCAGTGTCCATTTAATAATGGGTTTTGGTAACCATCCTTATGTTCTAGCAAAATTTAAATAAGACTGTCAGACGTAAGGTATTTGCTACTATGTCAGTGGTGCCTAACCTTGTGTCATGGAGGTGCATCTGTAAGTAGATTTTCATTCCCAACACAACATTACACTACCTGAATTCATAGATTAGTCTTCCCCTGTCTGGATGGAATTTTATTAACTAGAGAAATCAGTAGTTTGGTTGTAATGAAGACGGCCCGGCCCCCATTGGAACCACCGAGCTATGTACACCAATAAAATTGTTTTAATAGTGCTCCAATTTTGAAATCATATACATAAACCTTGGGACTAATATGGTACAAGACTCAAAGAAAGGAAAGGTGCAGTTGCCCTTATAATATTCTCACCTCTTCCTCTTAGCCCTGTGGGAGTGGGAGCGTGAGCGATGCCTGTCCTTGTGTCTATGTTTCCTCTCCCTGTCCCGGTCCCTTTCTCCTCCTTCTTCTCTAGAACGTGAGGAGTGGTGCCCACGTCTTGAACGATGAGAAGATGAACTGCCCCCGTCTCTGGAATAAACAATTAACAAAAAAACGCACAGATCAAATCACCAGAAATTCACAAAACATCAAGTTTGCTCATCTACCTTGCAAAAGTTGAAGAGTTGGGCTTGGTTGCCGTACTTTTTGTCATTACTCAAAAGAATGAAATGATATTCAAAAGGAGTTGAGCGAGGGAATTCTAAATGGTGAACTCAAATTGAAAAGAGATCATTTCATATAGATAATAACTATTACTATAGGGGCGGCATGGCTCAGTGGGTAGAGCGGTCGCCTGGCAATCGGAAGGTTGCGGGTTCGATCCCCGATCCTGCAGAGAAGCGTGTCGAGGTGTCCTTGAGCAAGACACTGTTCCCCTAACTGCTCCCCTCTGTGGATGGGGGTCAGAATTCATCCACCGTATCCCTGCGTGTTGTAAGAGGCGACTAAAGGGTTGGCGTCTGGAAGGGCATCCGGTCATAAAACTTCGCTCCACAACAAAATTCATGGAGAGTCAATGACTTGGAGGAGACGAATCCATGGACCGGTCAACCCCCGCTAGCGGGGAAAAACGGCCGGAATACAAATCCTGTTTGTGTG